>CAMPDV010000798.1:0-174022 GCA_946699065.1 Loxodes magnus | reverse complement strand
CTAAAAGCAGAAATTCTTTCTTCTTTTCTTACTTTACTTCCTCACTTTTCTAAATACTCATAACTTCTTTTTATCTCTAAGTTTTAGTAACTCTAAAAGCTGAAAATCTATCTTCTTTTCTTACTTTACTTCCTCACTTTTCTAAATACTCATAACTTCTTATCATCTCTAAGTTTTAGTAACTCTAAAAGCTGTAATTCTATCTTCTTTTCTTACTTTACTTCCTCACTTTTCTAAATACTCATAACTTCTTTTTATCTCTAAGTTTTAGTAACTCTAAAAGCTGAAATTCTATCTTCTTTTCTTACTTTACTTCCTCACTTTTCTAAATACTCATAACTTCTTTTTATCTCTTAGTTTTAGTAACTCTAAAAGCTGTAATTCTATCTTCTTTTCTTACTTTACTTCCTCACTTTTCTAAATACTCATAACTTCTTTTTATCTCTAAGTTTTAGTAACTCTAAAAGCTGTAATTCTATCTTCTTTTCTTACTTTACTTCCTCACTTTTCTAAATACTTATAACTAATTTTTATCTCTAAGTTTTAGTAACTCTGAAAACTGTAATTCTATCTTCTTTTCTTACTTTACTTCCTCACTTTTCTAAATACTCATAACTTCTTATCATCTCTAAGTTTTAGTAACTCGAAAAGCTGTAATTCTATCTTCTTTTCTTACTTTACTTCCTCACTTTTCTAAATACTCATAACTTCTTTTTATCTCTAAGTTTTAGTAACTCTAAAAGCTGTATCTCTATCTTCTTTGCTTACTTTACTTCCTCACTTTTCTAAATACTTATAACTTCTTATCATCTCTAAGTTTTAGTAACTCTAAAAGCTGAAATTCTATCTTCTTTTCTTACTTTACTTCCTCACTTTTCTAAATACTCATAACTTCTTTTTATCTCTAAGTTTTAGTAATTCTAAAAGCTGTAATTCTATCTTCTTTTCTTACTTTACTTCCTCACTTTTCTAAATACTCATAACTTCTTTTTATCTCTAAGTTTTAGTTACTCTAAAAGCTGTAATTCTATATTCTTTTCTTACTTTACTTCCTCACTTTTCTAAATACTCATAACTTCTTTTCATCTCTTAGTTTTAGTAACTCTAAAAGCTGAAATTCTATCTTCTTTTCTTACTTTACTTCCTCACTTTTCTAAATACTCATAACTTCTTTTTATCTCTAAGTTTTAGTAACTCTAAAAGCTGAAATTCTATCTTCTTTTCTTACTTTACTTCCTCACTTTTTTAAATACTTATAACTAATTTTTATCTCTAAGTTTTAGTAATTCTAAAAGCTGAAAATCTATCTTCTTTTCTTACTTTACTTCCTTACTTTTCTAAATACTTATAACTTCTTTTTATCTCAAAGTTTTAGTAACTCTAAAAGCTGAAATTCTATCTTCTTTTCTTACTTTACTTCCTCACTTTTCTAAATACTCATAACTTCTATTAATCTAAGTTTTAGTAATTCTAAAAGCTGAAAATCTATCTTCTTTTCTTACTTTACTTCCTCACTTTTCTAAATACTCATAACTTCTTTTCATCTCTTAGTTTTAGTTACTCTAAAAGCAGAAATTCTTTCTTCTTTTCTTACTTTACTTCCTCACTTTTTTAAATACTTATAACTAATTTTTATCTCTAAGTTTTAGTAATTCTAAAAGCTGAAAATCTATCTTCTTTTCTTACTTTACTTCCTCACTTTTCTAAATACTCATAACTTCTTATCATCTCTAAGTTTTAGTAACTCGAAAAGCTGTAATTCTATCTTCTTTTCTTACTTTACTTCCTCACTTTTCTAAATACTCATAACTTCTTTTTATCTCTAAGTTTTAGTAACTCTAAAAGCTGAAATTCTATCTTCTTTTCTTACTTTACTTCCTCACTTTTCTAAATACTCATAACTTCTTTTTATCTCTAAGTTTTAGTAACTCTAAAAGCTGTAATTCTATCTGCTTTTCTTACTTTACTTCCTCACTTTTCTAAATACTCATAACTTCTTTTTATCTCAAAGTTTTAGTAACTCTAAAAGCTGAAATTCTATCTTCTTTTCTTACTTTACTTCCTCACTTTTCTAAATACTCATAACTTCTATTAATCTAAGTTTTAGTAATTCTAAAAGCTGAAAATCTATCTTCTTTTCTTACTTTACTTCCTCACTTTTCTAAATAATCATAACTTCTTTTCATCTCTTAGTTTTAGTTACTCTAAAAGCAGAAATTCTTTCTTCTTTTCTTACTTTACTTCCTCACTTTTTTAAATACTTATAACTAATTTTTATCTCTAAGTTTTAGTAACTCTAAAAGCTGTAATTCTATCTGCTTTTCTTACTTTACTTCCTCACTTTTCTAAATACTCATAACTTCTTTTTATCTCAAAGTTTTAGTAACTCTAAAAGCTGAAATTCTATCTTCTTTTCTTACTTTACTTCCTCACTTTTCTAAATACTCATAACTTCTATTAATCTAAGTTTTAGTAATTCTAAAAGCTGAAATTCTATCTTCTTTTCTTACTTTACTTCCTCACTTTTCTAAATACTTATAACTTCTTATCATCTCTAAGTTTTAGTAACTCTAAAAGCTGAAAATCTATCTTCTTTTCTTACTTTACTTCCTCACTTTTCTAAATACTCATAACTTCTTATCATCTCTAAGTTTTAGTAACTCTAAAAGCTGTAATTCTATCTTCTTTTCTTACTTTACTTCCTCACTTTTCTAAATACTTATAACTTCTTATCATCTCTAAGTTTTAGTAACTCTAAAAGCTGAAAATCTATCTTCTTTTCTTACTTTACTTCCTCACTTTTCTAAATACTTATAACTTCTTATCATCTCTAAGTTTTAGTAACTCTAAAAGCTGTAATTCTATATTCTTTTCTTACTTTACTTCCTCACTTTTCTAAATACTCATAACTTCTTTTTATCTCAAAGTTTTAGTAACTCTAAAAGCTGAAAATCTATCTTCTTTTCTTACTTTACTTCCTCACTTTTCTAAATAATCATAACTTCTTTTCATCTCTTAGTTTTAGTTACTCTAAAAGCAGAAATTCTTTCTTCTTTTCTTACTTTACTTCCTCACTTTTCTAAATACTCATAACTTCTTTTTATCTCTAAGTTTTAGTAACTCTAAAAACTGTAATTCTATCTTCTTTTCTTACTTTACTTCCTCACTTTTCTAAATACTCATAACTTCTTATCATCTCTAAGTTTTAGTAACTCGAAAAGCTGTAATTCTATCTTCTTTTCTTACTTTACTTCCTCACTTTTCTAAATACTCATAACTTCTTTTTATCTCTAAGTTTTAGTAACTCTAAAAGCTGAAATTCTATCTTCTTTTCTTACTTTACTTCCTCACTTTTCTAAATACTCATAACTTCTTTTTATCTCTAAGTTTTAGTAACTCTAAAAGCTGTAATTCTATCTTCTTTTCTTACTTTACTTCCTCACTTTTCTAAATACTTATAACTTCTTATCATCTCTAAGTTTTAGTAACTCTAAAAGCTAAAAATCTATCTTCTTTTCTTACTTCACTTCCTCACTTTTCTAAATACTTATAACTTCTTTTCATCTCTTAGTTTTAGTTACTCTAAAAGCAGAAATTCTATCTTCTTTTCTTACTTTACTTCCTCACTTTTCTAAATACTTATAACTTCTTTTCATC
Source organism: Loxodes magnus (assembly GCA_946699065.1). Taxonomy (NCBI): domain Eukaryota; phylum Ciliophora; class Karyorelictea; order Loxodida; family Loxodidae; genus Loxodes; species Loxodes magnus. Next base: position 170,365 of record CAMPDV010000798.1, on the reverse strand, counting down.
TCTAAGTTTTTGTAATTCTAAAAGCTGTAATTCTATCTTCTTTTCTTACTTTACTTCCTCACTTTTCTAAATACTCATAACTTCTTATCATCTCTAAGTTTTAGTAATTCTAAAAGCTGAAATTCCATCTTCTTTTCTTACTTTACATTCTCACTTTTCTAAATACTCATAACTTCTTTTTATCTCTAAGTTTTAGTAACTCGAAAAGCTGAAAATCTATCTTCTTTTCTTACTTTACTTCCTCACTTTTCTAAATAATCATAACTTCTTTTCATCTCTTAGTTTTAGTTACTCTAAAAGCAGAAATTCTTTCTTCTTTTCTTACTTTACTTCCTCACTTTTCTAAATACTCATAACTTCTTTTTATCTCTAAGTTTTAGTAACTCTAAAAGCTGTAATTCTATCTTCTTTTCTTACTTTACTTCCTCACTTTTCTAAATACTCATAACTTCTTTTTATCTCTAAGTTTTAGTAACTCTAAAAGCTGTATCTCTATCTTCTTTTCTTACTTTACTTCCTCACTTTTCTAAATACTTATAACTTCTTATCATCTCTAAGTTTTAGTAACTCTAAAAGCTGTAATTCTATCTTCTTTTCTTACTTTACTTCCTCACTTTTCTAAATACTCATAACTTCTTTTTATCTCTAAGTTTTAGTAATTCTAAAAGCTGTAATTCTATCTTCTTTTCTTACTTTACTTCCTCACTTTTCTAAATACTCATAACTTCTTTTTATCTCTAAGTTTTAGTAACTCTAAAAGCTGTAATTCTATCTTCTTTTCTTACTTTACTTCCTCACTTTTCTAAATACTCATAACTTCTTTTTATCTCTAAGTTTTAGTAACTCTAAAAGCTGTAATTCTATCTGCTTTTCTTACTTTACTTCCTCACTTTTCTAAATACTCATAACTTCTTTTTATCTCTAAGTTTTAGTAACTCGAAAAGCTGTAATTCTATCTTCTTTTCTTACTTTACTTCCTCACTTTTCTAAATACTCATAACTTCTTTTTATCTCTAAGTTTTAGTAATTCTAAAAGCTGTAATTCTATCTGCTTTTCTTACTTTACTTCCTCACTTTTCTAAATACTCATAACTTCTTTTTATCTCTAAGTTTTAGTAACTCTAAAAGCTGTAATTCTATCTTCTTTTCTTACTTTACTTCCACACTTTTCTAAATACTCATAACTTCTTTTTATCTCTAAGTTTTAGTAACCTAAAAGCTGTAATTCTATCTTCTTTTCTTACTTTACTTCCTCACTTTTCTAAATACTTATAACTTCTTTTTATCTCTTAGTTTTAGTAACTCTAAAAGCTGTAATTCTATCTTCTTTTCTTACTTTACTTCCTCACTTTTCTAAATACTCATAACTTCTTTTTATCTCTAAGTTTTAGTAACTCTAAAAGCTGTAATTCTATCTTCTTTTCTTACTTTACTTCCTCACTTTTCTAAATACTTATAACTAATTTTTATCTCTAAGTTTTAGTAACTCTGAAAACTGTAATTCTATCTTCTTTTCTTACTTTACTTCCTCACTTTTCTAAATACTCATAACTTCTTATCATCTCTAAGTTTTAGTAACTCTAAAAGCTGTAATTCTATCTTCTTTTCTTACTTTACTTCCTCACTTTTCTAAATACTCATAACTTCTTTTTATCTCTAAGTTTTAGTAACTCTAAAAGCTGAAATTCTATCTTCTTTTCTTACTTTACTTCCTCACTTTTCTAAATACTCATAACTTCTTTTTATCTCTAAGTTTTAGTAACTCTAAAAGCTGTATCTCTATCTTCTTTTCTTACTTTACTTCCTCACTTTTCTAAATACTTATAACTTCTTATCATCTCTAAGTTTTAGTAACTCTAAAAGCTGAAATTCTATCTTCTTTTCTTACTTTACTTCCTCACTTTTCTAAATACTCATAACTTCTTTTTATCTCTAAGTTTTAGTAATTCTAAAAGCTGTAATTCTTTCTTCTTTTCTTACTTTACTTCCTCACTTTTCTAAATACTCATAACTTCTTTTTATCTCTAAGTTTTAGTTACTCTAAAAGCTGTAATTCTATATTCTTTTCTTACTTTACTTCCTCACTTTTCTAAATACTCATAACTTCTTTTTATCTCAAAGTTTTAGTAACTCTAAAAGCTGAAAATCTATCTTCTTTTCTTACTTTACTTCCTCACTTTTCTAAATAATCATAACTTCTTTTCATCTCTTAGTTTTAGTTACTCTAAAAGCAGAAATTCTTTCTTCTTTTCTTACTTTACTTCCTCACTTTTCTAAATACTCATAACTTCTTTTTATCTCTAAGTTTTAGTAACTCTAAAAGCTGAAATTCTATCTTCTTTTCTTACTTTACTTCCTCACTTTTCTAAATACTCATAACTTCTTTTCATCTCTAAGTTTTAGTAATTCTAAAAGCTGTAAATCTATCTTCTTTTCTTACTTTACTTCCTCACTTTTCTAAATACTCATAACTTCTTTTTATCTCTAAGTTTTAGTAACTCTAAAAGCTGTAATTCTATCTTCTTTTCTTACTTTACTTCCTCACTTTTCTAAATACTTATAACTTCTTTTTATCTCTTAGTTTTAGTAACTCTAAAAGCTGTAATTCTATCTTCTTTTCTTACTTTACTTCCTCACTTTTCTAAATACTCATAACTTCTTTTTATCTCTAAGTTTTAGTAACTCTAAAAGCTGTAATTCTATCTTCTTTTCTTACTTTACTTCCTCACTTTTCTAAATACTTATAACTAATTTTTATCTCTAAGTTTTAGTAACTCTGAAAAGCTGTAATTCTATCTTCTTTTCTTACTTTACTTCCTCACTTTTCTAAATACTCATAACTTCTTATCATCTCTAAGTTTTAGTAACTCGAAAAGCTGTAATTCTATCTTCTTTTCTTACTTTACTTCCTCACTTTTCTAAATACTCATAACTTCTTTTTATCTCTAAGTTTTAGTAACTCTAAAAGCTGAAATTCTATCTTCTTTTCTTACTTTACTTCCTCACTTTTCTAAATACTCATAACTTCTTTTTATCTCTAAGTTTTAGTAATTCTAAAAGCTGTAATTCTATCTTCTTTTCTTACTTTACTTCCTCACTTTTCTAAATACTTATAACTTCTTATCATCTCTAAGTTTTAGTAACTCTAAAAGCTGAAAATCTATCTTCTTTTCTTACTTTACTTCCTCACTTTTCTAAATAATCATAATTTCTTTTCATCTCTTAGTTTTAGTTACTCTAAAAGCAGAAATTCTATCTTCTTTTCTTACTTTACTTCCTCACTTTTCTAAATACTCATAACTTCTTTTTATCTCTTAGTTTTAGTAATTCTAAAAGCTGTAGTTTTATCTTCTTTTCTTACTTTACTTATGTGATATCTAAGATCATCTTTTTTTAGCAACACTTCAGTTTTTTTTTCTTTATTTTTCTAAATTTCACTATGAATATAATGATATTATAATACTATTTTTTATATTAACTTTCCTTTTTCAATTAAAAGTAAGTTTTAATTCTTGTTTTGCTTTTTTTCATTTTGCAAAAAATTATATATTTTATTTTTTCTATAATATATTTTTAAGCTGAATACGTTTTTGACTTCATCTTCTTCTCATTTTACGATCCCAACACTGGCTTCATGGGTTATCGCGTATAGTCTGTTGCTTTCGAAAAGCAGCTTCCAGTAGCTCCATCGTTATTTGCTGTCAGTCTTCGACACCCTACCAGGAGTGGATAATCAAGAGGAAGGCTTTCACTTGCAAAGGTTGATTTTGGCCAGGGACTTTCTCACTTCATCAAAGGATCTTGTTCCTATCCATAAAACCAGAAAGTATGATTATGAAGGTCAATCTCAGCTCCCAATTTTTAGATATCATTTCTTACTTTTTTTAGCAAATTTTTTATTTTATTTATTTTATTCTTATTTTTGAAATATTTCTTCTTATCAGATTTTTTTTATTTGTATTTCAAGATCTTTTTCTACTTTTATTGACTCTAAAAATCAAAAAAATTATCACAACCCAAAATCAGAACATTTCGAAACCAAATTCAAAAATAATATCCTTTTTCTTTTTTTATTCCATTTTTTCTCAAAACCCTTTTATATTTTTAAACTTTTTTTGGAAAATTTGTTCCTTTCTGACCTTTATCTATCCCGATTTCCCCCAGTTTGTTCCGTCCGAAAAAAGTCTTGCAGTGTAAAAAGCTGAGCAAAAAAACAAAATTAAATTTTCCACGATTTAATGCTATAAATACTCTTATTCGTTTTTCATTTAGCTCTAAAAATCAAAAAAAATACCAAAACCCAATTCTTAAAATTTTTATCATGCAACAAAATCTAAAATTTTCATAACCAAAATCAAAAAAATTAAAAACCAAAATCAAAAAATTAAAAACTAAAATCAAAAATTTCAAAACCAAAATCAAAAAATTAAAAACCAAAATCAAAAAATTAAAAACCAAAATCAAAAAATTAAAAACCAAAATCAAAAAATTAAAAACCAAAATCAAAAAAATTAAAAACCAAAATCAAAAAAATTAAAAACCAAAATCAAAAAATTAAAAACCAAAATCAAAAAAATTAAAAACCAAAATCAAAAAAATTAAAAACCAAAATCAAAAAAATTAAAAACCAAAATCAAAAAAATTAAAAACCAAAATCAAAAAAATTAAAAACCAAAATCAAAAAATTAAAAACCAAAATCAAAAAAATTAAAAACCAAAATCAAAAAATTAAAAACTAAAATCAAAAATTTCAAAACCAAAATCAAAAAATTAAAAACCAAAATCAAAAAATTCAAAACCAAAATCAAAAAAATTAAAAACCAAAATCAATAACCTTTTATGCTTTTAAAATTGTTCTTGAAAAAATTTATTCCTTTCTGACCTCCTACTTATCCCGAATTCCCCCAGCTTGTTCCGTCCCAACTCACCCCTATAGTGTAAAACGCTGAGCAAAAAAAGGCTTTGACACTTTTTGCCATTTTCAGCGCTTCTAACTCATACAAATTTAATCTGCTGCACATTAAATGCAGTATTCTACTTTTTTCCTATCGTAAAAACACATTTTGCAACTTAAAAATAGTAACAAACGTTATTAAATTTTATAACAAATTAAAAAAATAAACTTCGCGCTTACACGTAACTCAAAAAAATTCTAAAACTATAATATAAAATTAAAAAAATTTTAGCTCTAACACATAACTCAAAAATTTTCCTAACACTAGAAAAATTTAAAAAATTTTTAGCTAAATACATACTTCAAAAATTTTCTGACACTAGAAAATTAAAATTATTTAGCTGAGTATATACCTCGAAAATTTTTCCTGACGCAGGAAAAATTTAAAAATAACTCTAGCGCATACCTAAAAAAAATTCTAACACTAGAAAAATTTAAATCTTTTTAACTGAGTACATAATTCAAAAATTTTTATAACACTTTAAAAAATTAAAACTTTTTTATCTTTGAAACATACTCAAAAAAATTTTACTAAGACTAGAAAATTTAAATCTTTTTAACTGAGTACATAATTCAAAAAAAATTAAAACCCTTGGAAATTTGAAAATTTCTTTTACACTTTATTTTAGATTTAAATTAAAATAAAATATTAATAAAAATAACTAAATTAAATAAAAAGACTTAGAAAAAATACGAAATCTTAGAAAAATTTTTTAAATTTACTTATAATAATAATAATAATAAGAAAGTGAACATAATTTATTAGAATAAAGACTTAGAAAATTTTAAATTCTTAAATGTAAATAATAAATAGTTTAAATAGTTCAAAATCATATAGCTCACTTGATATATCTCTACTTGTCCTCCACACTCATTATAGTATTAGCCATAGTGCAATTCTAAAATCGCAATCCATAGTCAGCATATACTTTACTCCAGTCAATCTACTAAATGTGGTAAATTTAAACTTACCTATTATTAGTTAGTTGCTTATTCTCCATTCAATAACCTTCCTATATTCCATCTTCTAATGACGTAATCTTTCGTTGAACTTCCATAGTTTCAATGACCTGTACTCGATACCAACCAATTGTTGTCCCTAGATAATGATAAACTTCCTGCATAGTCAAAATTGTTTAAGACATAGACACACTAAGAAGTAGAGACGTTTCATATTCTTATTGTCTTGTCATAAGATCCAGATAAGATATATTTGTTGTTACTCGAGAATATTACCGAAGTGACAACAGAGGTGTGTCCCTATAAGACCTTAATACATTGCTATGTCTTAGAGTTCCATAGTCTCACCGTCAAATCTCCACTTCCCGATACGATGAACTCTGAATCAATGGATATAGCCACAGATCATACATAACTAGTGTGACCACTCATGGTCTTACAGGTACCTGTCTTGACGTCCCATAGTCTCACCGTATAATCATGACTTCCCGATACAATGAACTCTGAATCACTGGATATAGCCACAGCATATAAACAACTAGTGTGACTACTCATGGTCTTACAGGTACCTGTCTTGACGTCTCATAGTCTCACCGTATAATCATTACTTCCCGATACGATGAACTCTGAATCACTGGATATAGCCACAGATCATACATAAAATGTGTGACCACTCATGGTCTTACAGGTACCTGTCTTGATATTGTAAAGTCTAAGAGTAGTGTCATCACTTCCCGATACGATGAACTCTGAATCACTCGATATATCCACAGCATATACATAACTAGTGTGACCACTCATGGTCTTACAGGTACTTGTCTTGACGTCCCATAGTCTCACCGTCTAATCTTAACTTCCCGATACGATGAACTCATTTTTAGATGATATGGCGACCGAAGTGACTGCTGCGGAGTGTCCAGTGTATATGTGTGGGTGTTCCGTGATTATGGATGATAAGTTAGAGTTAGAGAGGTCGCAGTTGATAAACTTAGTGTTGCTGAGGTTGGCTGAATTTAGGTTAGAATTGGAGAAATTACAATTTGCGAAGGAGGTGTCCGAGAGATTAGCATTAGAAAGGTCGATATTTTAGAAATTTAGTTAAGTGAATTGGTAATTGATGCAATTTAAGATAATTTAGGTATTATCTTCTACTTAAGATAATATTTATTACGATTTACATGTCTGCAAAATCTAATTTAACTTGTTTGTAATTTTTTAGTCAGTTATTTATGTTAATTTTAACAAAGTTTAAGCTTAGTCTACTAATCCTGGTTTATTTAACGGATTGTATTTCAACGTTGCTGTATTGAAATTCTCATCTTTAATCTGGTTTAAGAACTAATTTAAATTGTCGAAATTTATGTTTGCAAAATCTTATATCACATACTTGATCAAGTTTTATTATTCATTACATACTTAAATTATTTAGTTCTCATTCTTAAACTCATTTTAAATGTTTATTATTCTTTATTCCATTGCTTAAACTAACTCTCTGGCTTCGATTAATTATTTCTCCTTTTATGATAGATCTAACTTTACTAAAGAATCTTTGACCTGAACTTATTATTATCGTTATTGTTAATCTATTACTTAATCTTAATTTTATTACTGTATATTTTAAGATTCTTAATTAACCATTTGTTCCTTTTTTTAAACGTTTGCCTAACCTCTTTAGTTATCTACATGCTTTGCTACTTGACTAAGACCCCTTATTACTTTGAATTGCTTGAAAAACTTTTCTATTAACTCCTCTGTCTTCTTGAAAGTTAAGTATTTTCCTTTTGCGTTCTCTTTTAAATAAGTGAACAGATTGAACTGACATTCTTAGATATTATTTCTTAAAGTTTAAATGTCCATTTGCTATCTCTAATCTCTTTTAAACTAAGCTATCTCTCGCAATAATTATTAAAATTATTCTTGAGCTTGATCATTTTACCTTTATTATTATTACTACTCCATTCTTTAAGCTTAGAATTATTAAACATTATTTGAGTCTTTAAGCTAAGATAAACGCTATATTAAATTCTCGATTTTACTGTTGCTAATAGAAAATGAGTCTATTAAAGATTTAAATATTTCCTGAACTGATAACGACTGGATATGCTTCATGAACTATGTACTTTCCAAAATAACTTCTCTCATCATAAGTTAGTAATTCTGCTTCTAAGAATATTAATGCTGTAACCACTTGAACTACTCATTGATTTGCACTTAATCAATTAACTCATTTTACTGTACTGGCATATTTTATTGATCAATCTCTTAAACTACATGTCCTTAAAACTATTCAGGATTTATGTTGAAAATTTGTTAATGTATTCGACATCTGATTTCTTAAGTAAATTAATAAATTGCTTTAAGACAAATTAAACATGAAATGCAACCACATGGTATTTGCTTAGCTACTCTCTCGTCTTAATCGAATTGCTTTTTACAATTTGGACATTAATTGCTATCCATTTATAAATATTAAAAAACAATTTAGTATATAGAAACTAATTATATTGAAATAAAAATTGATAAATTATTTTTATTATTTAAAAATTAAATTTAAAATTTAAAAATTTAAATTAACGAAATATTGAATTATTTTTAAGATAGCATTTTAAAAACTTAAATGTTATTATAAATAATTTAGTATTTTGAATTAAACAAAAATTTTAAATAAAAACAAAAAAAATTAAATATATAATTCTAAAAAAAAACAATTCTATAAATAAATTATGATAATCTGAAAATATTATTTTAAGAAAAAAAAACTTTGCTAAAATAAAAAAATAAACTAGTCATACATAATGTTAATATATTAATGACTTAAAATACAAAGAGATAAAAAGTAAATTTGAATAAATAAAAATTATTAGTACTTCTTTTATGCGCAGAACTTCTATAATTAATATTTCATATTAAGAAAAATGTTTACATGCTTTATGATATACTTTTATTATCATAATGAGATACTTTTATTATCATAATGAGATACTTTTATTATCATAATGAGATACTCCACCTTCAATAAATGGGAAATCTTCTTATTAAATATGAATCTCGACTCTTAAATTAAATGCACTTATCCTCCTATAAAAGGTCCAAATAAGTATAATTATTAAGTCATCAGTAGGCATGGAAGTAAAACGTTTATACATCTTGTGAGAATACTTAAGAAAGTTAGGGTTATCTCTTTCTAACTTGTCCACTGTTTTTGATGGTGACAATTTATTGTGAGAGATTACTTTTTATGTAGTATACACTACACCAAATGTTCAATGGTTCTCCTGACAACTTCCTATATCCATTTTTTTTAATATAGAGATTATTATGGAAATTTAAAAAAATTATAACTATCATCAAAAACATATTATAAATCGATTGATCTATTAAAATAATATTTGAAATATTCGATGAGAAATGTTTAAAATAAATAATATAACTTAAACAAAAAATGCTGGATAAAATCGAAAACATCTTTTATAAAACTCATAAATATAAGAATAAGTATGAAAATACTATACTTATAACCACGTTATCTTTTAAAAAGAATAATATTCTTATTAAACTTATCAATAACTTCCCAATGAACTAGAAAAAAAACTAGAAATGCTTCAAAAATAATTGAAAAAATGGTGGGAGCTGAGAATGACCTTCATGACAACACTTTCTTGTTTTATGGCTAGGAACAAGAAAAAAAATATGATAGAAGGTTTCAAAAAGAGCTTCTATACCACCTCTTTCTAAGCTAAAAAGGAAGAGAGGAAGCAGGAAACCTAAATTTCTAAACACCACACGATATCTTCCAAAACCTAACCTTCTTCTTAAACCACATAGGAGCAACTCTAAACAACACTCCCCAGATAACCCTAGAAACACTAATATGCAACAATATCGACTGAGGACCTTCCCAAGAAGCAAAAGATTAGTAACTTTCAGGCCTAGATTAGGACATTCAACCCCTACATGGACCTCGGAGATCTCAATAAAGAACAAATCTTAGGAATGACGAAGGAGGAAATGATTAAGCTTATCTTAGCATTAATAGGAAAAAATAAAGATCTGGAAAAACAGATTGAAGAACTAGTTTAAGAACAGCAAGAGCATTTAGAAGATGAGGAAATCCATGCTCCTAGAAACTTAAACCAGGTTGCAATGAATATCAGAATTGACGAATTCGATAGGCAGCTGGAACAATTATACGAATCGAATGAAAATATTCATATCAAATTGGAAAAATTAGAGACAAGTGTAAAATAATAGGCTATGCAATCTATCCCAATGGAGATCGAATAAGAGAATAATAAGCCAATTGAGCAAACTAGAGAGAAATATTTTAGGAAAAAATGTTACATCTGCAGGAGAACAGACCACCTATGGAGACGATGCTGGAAGAGAAAGAAGATTTAATAGAAAATATGGAATGACCTAACCTAATTTTACCCAACTAGGAATGGAGAAATTTATAAGAATAAAGCAAGCTATATGAAGAGACAACCATTCCGAAAACTTGACAGTGAAAGGAGGAGAAGATTATAAAGAGATCAAGTTCCTATTGGTTGGATAGGGAAGTAGGAAGCTTTTAAGTAGACGATCCTTCTTTAACACTTTAATTTAATTTAATTTAATGGCTAGGAACAAGTTCCTTTCCTGTCGCTGAGAAAGTCCCTGGTCAGAGTTATTTTCTGAATGGAACACTGTCTTTGAGATTATCCGCTCTTGGCAGGGGCTTGAAGCCTGGCTGCTTATAGCGATGGAGCTCCCTAGCAGCTTTGCCTGGAGCACAACAGGATATTCCCGTTATTCCATAAAAAGATAGCGTCGGGCCTCGCAATCCGAAAGGAGTTTCCGGTCCAAAAACTTTTATAGTTGAAATTGATTAATTGCTTCTTAAATATTCGAAACTTTAATATTATAGAATAAGCTTAAAATATAAAAAATAACCAAATATAACGAGAAGTCGAAGAAATTACAACTGAAAAAAAGTACAAATATAAATAGATAGTTAAGGTAATATTTAACCTAAATTAAGAATTTATAAAGACTAATAACTGACTAAATTAAATAAAATCGAATTATTAATATTAAAATTTAAATAGGGTGGAAAGCCCTTTCCTTCGGATGTTGCTTGGAGGCCCAGCAAGGCAAATAAAAACTAAGCGCAGACGGAGGATAAATCGGAGAAAGAGAAATCAATGACAAGAGAAAGAAGATGTGACAAGCTGGAGAACTCTGAATGCCAGGAGGAAACTTTCTTCATCATAGGTCGGGGAAATGTACCCATAATCGCATATTGCATCCTATGTTTTGGAAGGAAAAATTACAGGGATGTACTGCAGGAAGAGAAAACAAGGATAGAGAGACATAAAAAAAATTTTCGACATTAAATAAAATTAATTTAAAGAGTTGCGCACCAACGAGAGTGCTACGCGCTCTATAATTAAATTTTTTTTTAATTTAAATAAATAACAATAAAACTTTACTCCCATTAAGGAAAATTAAATACTTTTTGAAGTACTTCATAAAATCAAACCAACAACACTTAAAGCATGTAAACAAATCAGATAGAAATTAATATAAGACCACAAAAAATATAGAAAATAAGCAAAAATTATAAACTAAAATGACTATAATAGAGTAAAAACTGAAACAATGATAATTAAAAAAGAAATTATCAGAAATCTTAAAAGAAAAAGAAATAAACTAAATAAAAAAATTAAATTTGTTTTAGATGATAAAAGGCATATAAATCGACAACATAAGAAAGTTATAAAAGAAAAAAAAATACTAGAAGTTTAAAAGTAAAACTATAAATGCTGAAGAAAGAGTTTATGAATGAATGAATTAACCAATCAAATAATTTACGTGGTTTCACCATTGATAGTTGAACCATAAATTAAGAGAAAATCAAAAGTAAGAGTATTCTTGGAAATTATCTTATCAAACCAGAATCTTCTAAATTCCCTTTTATTTATTCTAAATTTTTCTTCCAATAGATTCATTATATCCTGATCTGAATAATTAGAGTCAATCTCCATCATTAGGTCTTTTTAAAACAGTAGAATTCTATTTTTATCTATTACTTTTCCAACTCTTTCATTTGTCTTTAGATAGTTAAGCTATCTGTTAGTCTTTTCTGAGGGCATCGCAAGTTCCTTTTCACATTTTTTAGAATTGTTATAAAGTTGCTAAATCATATTTTCATTTTTGTCCTCTTGATAAATTATTATAAATTCAAATATGCTCGTTGGATCCTGCTCTATAGTCTTTACCGTTTTTTTCTAATAGGGAAGAATTTTTTAAATATAACCCCATTTTCTTTTCTCTTATATATCTCTCAGAAAATTATTAATATGACAATCTATTTCTTTTCTTTTGATTACTTGTAGAGTTCGGATCAGATTTTCGAATTTGTAATTTTCTCACTCTATTTCTTCAAGCCTGAGTTTAAGAAGGCTTATTTTTATTAGTTATTACTGATAATTACGTTCGTGATATTTTCTATTAACTATTCTCTTTCTTCTTTGTATTATCTGCAATCTTCTATTATATGGATCTCATCTACCTTTCTATAATTGCAGAATTAAAATGCTTCACTCATCTATTAGATTTTTTTCTTTTTTTTCATTGTTTATTCTGCTCCATTACATTTGGCCCATAGCATAAATAAGTATCATATTTTCTGTTTTCTGTGTTTGTTGAATCTTGGATAGTTTGGTATTCCTTGTAAGAATTGTTCAATTAATTCACTCTAATTTTTTGCAGGTGATCATATTCTACATTCGTGTAATGGAATTTACATCATTATGGAACTTTATCGCTTTTTATTATTAATTTTTCATCTATTCCTTTTCATTTTTCTTGTATTATTATTTCGTCATTAAGCTGTAGTGCCTCCATTACCTTCCTTGAGTTATGTTTCAAATATATAGTTATTCCTCTTTGTTAATTGACATATTCATCCATCCAATGTTGATTCTTAGCTTAGGAACAATTTTCTTCTGAACATTATCATACGTTATCACATGTAATTTTGTAGTTTAAGGAAAATCAGTTCATTCTCTAGGATTTCGTTTTATGCTCAAAAAGGTCCATCTACTACAGCTCTTAATGATCTAATCTGCATGATTTCCAATTTATTAATTAATTAATTGAAATATAATATTTTCAATATTTAAGTATAGTGAGACATAGTTGCAATAGATATAGTTTAGACTATAAATATTACAAATATGTTGAAAGATAAAAGTTTATAAATTTCAATCAAGTTTTTTCTTGTTCTTTCTCTAATATCTGCATTTTATTAGCAATAAAAAATAAGATCAGTTTCATCAAAATCTTAGCCACATAAGCAAATAATGCTATATCTAACGTTAATGTAACGATTACTGAGTTCTTATTGAAAATTATAAGAAAAATTTCTTAGTTTATAGATGAAAATATAGTCTCTCTAATATAGTGTTTATTATATTTAGTGTAAGTATTTTCAGGAAATACACTTAAATTATTTTCTATTTAGTCTATAATTCTTTTTGCTGTTGGCATAAATGTATTTATAGAGAGACATTCCATTAAGAATTTATGTTTTATTTTTTATTCCGTGAGTTTATAAAAATCCATATTATTCTAAACATGTGACATATCAAAATTATACAAATTGATACATTTCTTTATATGTTTCTAGTATGGTAAATTAAATTTAGTGTCTTTTTCTAATAAAAAGCTGTGTCCTAGTTAGGATTTTCTTTTCTGTATTATATTACTTTTTAATAAAAGTGCATTAACTTTTGGGTTACCTTATGTGTAAAAGGAAGCCAGTTTAAGTCAATAAAGCATGAATCATTGAATGTGAATTCTTAAGATCTAAACGCCTATCTTGAAATAAACCTTTACGATTTTGCTATCTTGCTTTTTATTCCTTTAATTCCAGAAATAGTAGCTCACGGAGTAATATCACTTCCATATTAAACTTTAGGCAAAATAAAAGTTCTATAAAGAATTTTGAAGCTGAGAGGGGATACTAAAACATATTTAGAAAGTATTAAAGTAGCTTTTTAAATTGCTACTCTGTGTTTGGTAGCTACTGCTGTACAATGTAATTAGTTATTTTATTTTATTCCTAACTAATATCCTAAATAGTTAACTTCATCTTTTTAAGCAATTTAAATTCCATTGAACTTTAGAGTTATAGAAGGTTAGCTTTCTTTTCATTTATTTTTTTTCCCAGAATTCTATTACTTCACATTTATCTACATTAATTGTAATTTTTATTAAATCAAAAACTGTAGATGTAGCTTGTAATAATTTTTAGCCATTTTTCTAGGAAGAGGACAATTAGATTAAGTTGTCAGCAAAGGCTCGTACTACGAAACTTTTAGATAAGATTTGAAATCCTAATTTCTTCTGATTATCTTCTAAATATCTTATAACAATATCATAGTATAAAATTACAAGTACAGATGCTTGGCTACTTCCTTATAATACTTTATTGTTATATTTTATTGTTCTTGTAAGATATCCATCAATTATAAACTTAGCCTCAACATTATCATAAAAAGATTCTAATGCCAATATTAGGTCAAAGGTAAATTAAGTCTTCTAAGATGATCAAAAAGTAATTTCCTAGATATGCTATCAAACATTTTTTCTACATCTATTAAAGTAGCAATTAATTACTTTTTAAGAGATCATCTACGATGCAAGTTTCTAATTTACTAAATAGTTCAAATTTGCTAAGTAGTGGAGCGTTTATGAATAAATCCAAATTAGGCTGGATGTAAAATGTTTCGTTCATAAATATAACTTTAAAGTCGTCATGCTAGTGCTTTATCATAAATTTTAAGTAGACAGTTCAATAAAGCGATAGGTCGTCAATTACATCAATTATTTTTGTTTACCTTTTTGAAAATCGGAAGAATGTTTATTTTTTTCATTGCATTAGGTATTTTAAATGTTCTAAGCATGTTATTAATGTAACTTGTAATAATTTAATGCAAATCTTAAATCTCCATATTTAATAAGCTCAGCTTTAGACCCTCATTACCTGTAGCTTTATTATTTGCAAGCTAAGATGTAATTTTTTTAATTTCAAATAATGTAAAAAGAGGCATATTTTATAAATGACTTAATTCCTAATTTAAGATAAAAGATTTATTTCTTATTATTCTATCTATTTTTCTATTTGAGAAGTCAAAATCTATCTTACTTATTTTCGAATGTTTATCAAAAACGTTAGTTTCCCAATTTTCAATAAATTGCTGTTGTTAGTTAAAGTTAAAATTCATCTAATTAAGAATTTTAGGGTTTATTAGATTTTTAGCTTGTTTAAACATTATTTAAGCATTTATGTTAAGATCTTTATGTTTTTCCTTAGCTTTTTATTTTTTTAATTTCCAAACTTTGCGCTTATAAGATTAAATTTTAAGCTAGTAAAGTTTGATAACTTCTTAACTATGCCATCCATACAAAGCTAATGCGTTCTAATATGCAATATTATTCTTTTTTACTTTAGCAAATAACATAGTTAAGTAACTTGGCAATTGATGATAGTTTTTTCTTTAATTTTAAGATCCAAGCGCAATCTCAGCATCATAACTAATAAGATCGCAGATGAATTGATACTAATTTTCAACATCTTTTTAATCAAGTTACTAGAATTGATAAATTATCTCAAAAATAGATTTTAATAATAGTTTCTCGTGTTCAGATCCTATAGTTTAGAAATTTTAAAGAATAATCGTTATTGTTAATCTTATTCGCTTCTTTTTAAATTATAATTAAATGTAATACTTAAAGAAAATTATCAATATACAAACCCGAATCTTGGATAATTTTATAGTCAACGAAATCATCAGAATTTAAATGTTAAGTTGCCAAGAAGTAGTCATTACAATAGCATTAATTATTTGCTCTATGAATAAATGTATTGGACTCATAATCATTTAAAATTATTAATTGATATTTTATAAAATGGATGTCGGCCGCGTAAGACAAGATAGTAGGTAATCTGGTTCAGAGTATACTGCATTGCGAGTAATCTTGCACTAGATGCCACCACAGGGAAGGGTGGATAAGCTCCGTTGAGGCATACCTAACTTACCCCGAGATTTTTCTCTAGCAGTATGAAAGTTTGACTGACGGGCCTTCTTATTACCGACTTAATAACTTCTTTTATTTGGACCTTATTAAAGAAGGCTGAAGCATTTGACTCAAGATTTAAGAATAGATTTTAATAAGAAGATTCCCCATTTGGAGAAGCTGACATGACTCATCGGACCTCTAGAATTTTAACAAGAAACATGAGAACATTTTTCTTAATATTAAATGTTAATATTGAAAGAGCTGCGCGCCAATGAGGTGCTACGCGCTCTATAGTCATTTTATTTATTTATCTGTTAATTTTTATATTTTAATCTTTAGTTCTTTTACTTCATTTAGAAGTATTTCATTTTATTTTTCAACTTATAGAGTATCTTAAATATTCATAATATTATTTACTGTTTTTAACTGGTTAGAGAATGAATTATCAAAAGTATCTTACTATGTAGAGGATATTTTTGATACGAATTGAGACTGAGGTATCAATCTAGTTTTTTTTACCTATAAATATATTTTTGAATCTTTAGAATTCTTGTTAGTTAATTTCCAGTTCTTAAGGAATTTCGAAGTAATTTTAACGGAATTCGAAGGATCTTGTTAACTGGAGATTAACTACAGCAAGTTTACATATTTTACATCCCTTCTATTGATTATATTCAGTTATATGGTTTAACAGAGCATTTATTATTGTTTTAACCTTCTTGTCATTTAACTTTTTTTAAATTTTTATATAAATACACTTAAATTGATTTAAATCTAAGTTTTTTCTAATAAATATTCTTTGTGTTTAACTTTATTAAGGTATTTAAAATAAGTGTTGAGAAACTTAAAAATGAATATAAATATAATATTAGGTTTTAACTTGTGATTTATAAATTAATGTTTCTTTTTACATAGAATAGTAAATGCAAACCTTTATTTTATATCTAGTTTAAAAGAAAATAACTATTATAGGATTTAATTTTTTATTCAGATTTATTTAAAGTAAAAAGTTATTAAATTAGATAAATTAATGAACTAATTATATTTTTATTAAGGAAGCATTAGATGCATATCTAATATCTAATTTTTATAATCTAATAATTAGCTAAAGATTCATATTTTTCTTTATTGCCTAACTTTATTTAAAGCAAACTTGCTAACTTTAACCACTTAAAAAATAAATTTTTTCTTAAAGCTTTTTGTCTTTTCTTGAAAAGCAAAATTGATAACTAAATATTTCTTCAATCTGATATCATTTAAATAAATAGAAAAATAATTGTATTTCAATAATTTCAATAAAATGATGTATCTATAGTAAAATTATAAAGCCATAAGCTAATAAAAAGATATAGACATTATATTCCTATTTAATTTTGGAATTTAGACGCAACAGTAACTTTTAGTTTTCATAGATTGCAGTTGCTATAGCTAAGACTTTAAATATTTTACTAGCAACTGTAGCAAGAAAATTTAGATAGTTATACATTTAAAACTTAAAAGAAGTTAATTTTGCTTTAGCAAAATAAATAAAAAAGTTAAAATGAATATTTAAAATACTGAAGTCAATTATATAAAAGCTTAATCAATTACTAAGGTTATTTTTATAAATGCTATCAACTATTTCATATGTAATCATTTTATATAGTTATCACCATTTATTTTTAATTATCTATAGATAACTAAATTTTTATTTCTTCTATCTTTTAACCTTTACTAAGGAAAGAATCAGCATTAACTGTAATAAAAAAATAAAAAAGAATAATTTTGTACAAAGGAAATAAAAGTAGTTGAAAATGAGGAGTAATTAAAGAAGCTTATATTTAATTAACTAGCTAATTGTCTTTAAAATATAATTAAGATAAATCTAATTTTAGACTTTATTGAATATGTGAATATAACACCTAAGAAATCAACTATATTGGTATATTAAATTTAAATGTTAAAAGCTTTAATTAAAGAATTTGCTACTGTTAATGTAAGATGATGTAAATATAGATCTGTTAACTAAGCAATAGAAGTTTATATTAGAATATTTATTCATTTAAGTGATTTAAATTAAGAATTAATAATTTAAATGTAAGAGCTACTCAATTGTAAATCATGCAATAAATAATTCGATTTAGATAGGAAAACTCCTTTGATACTTTCTTGTAAGCATACGATGTGTGCTTATTGCCTTAAAAGATAATACAAAAGTCAAAAATATATAAACTGTGTTGAGTGCCGACGAGTTTATAAATAAAATCCTGATCAATAAGAAAGAAATAAAGAACTAATTTGATAACTTTAGATTCCTTCAATGAAAGAAACTCTATCTCAGTTACAATAATATAGAAAGGATTTTAAGCAAATCATTAAGAAAATCACATAAGATCAAAGCAGTCTAATAAATGAAATAATAAACTTATTGACTGCAAATATTTTTTCAGCCAGCAACAAAATGCTTAGTCAGTTATCACAATAAGTTAATGGAACAAACAAAGTAATTGAAATTATTGAATAAGCTCTAAATGAAAATTATACCTAAATTTAGAATTCCCAAATTTAATATCTCTAAGATTTAAATCATTTGAAAAAAATCAAAGTTCAAGGAGAGAAAGAACTTGCGTATTAAAAAAAAATAAAGCAAATAACTCTCAAACATTTTACAAGCATTTTGCCTCAATAAGAATTTAAATTGATAATTAAGAAAAGCAAAGTACCCTTAAAATAGCTTGAAATTTAATAAAATAATCCAATTAAAGAAATTATATAAAGGCCTTAGACAGCAACTCCATCTTAAAATGGTAGAAAGCATATCGGTTTCTGTGAATTAATTTCTACAATCTAAATGAATTCTAAAAGGAAAATAGATTATATTAAGGGAGTAATGAGGTAAAAGTTTATTTCTAATGAGATATCAAATTTAGTTAAAACAGATGAAAATTTAACATAGATAGAATAACTAGGAAGCGAAGAGCTAGTAATTACAGGTGGCTAAAATAATAACCAAAGTTTATTTTAGTTATATAACTAGAGAAATGTTTAACAATTCTAGATGCTTAGCGGAAGATTTAATCATCGAACAGTTTTTGACAAAAAAGATTTCATTTATATGTTATCTGGCAATGATTAAGAAAAATGTGAAGTTTTTAAATTTTAAGATAGCAATTTTACATAAATATAAGACATTCCTTAAACGAGGGCTAACTTTGGTGCCTTTTATTATGTAGAATAAAATGAAATTTACGTAACAGGTGGATACTTTTATTACACTTTCAAATAAGAAATTTAGACTTACAATATGAGCAATGACACATGAAAAATACATTCAGTCTAGCTTCCTGAAAAAGCATAAACTACAGCAGCATACGTTTAAGAAAAAAAATCATCGCTTCTGTATTTTAATTAGTGATATAATGAAAAAACTTTAGTATTCGACTTTAAGAATATTGCTTAGCATGGAAATAAGTTTACAACTGAACTTAGTGTATTTACATAACCTGTTGTAAAAGATGAATAAGTTTATCAGTATAACAGCAATACAGTACTATTTACTTATAATTATGAGAAGGCTGAATGGAATAAAATTTAATGAGTAACTTGATTTAACATTAAAAATGTATTTTCTAAAGTGATATATAACTATTTAAGATAAGTTTAATTAGATATTACATTCTATTTATATTAACTAATTTAAAAGTATCATAATAAACTGAATATTCATTATATTAAATCAATAATTTAGAATTAAAAGTAGTTATCACTCTATTCAAATATTAAACTATGTTAATTTCATTTAATACATAGAATTATTTATTTAGTTGCTTATAGCTTCTCTCTCATTTCTCTTTATATTAAGCATTTATTTTATAAAATGCTAGCTGAATATGTAATATTTATCACTTTATTCTGCAATAATTTTATAAGTATTGTATACTTATATATACCAATAAAAGTGAAAATGTAGTGTTTAATTAATAAAATATTTCTATAAAATAAACATATCATATTATATACATTCTTTATTTTTTTAATTATTATATAAAATAATTTAAAAAGCTATCAAATAAATAACCAAGAACACTAAGCAAGATTTTTATTTGGTGAATATTAATTCCTTAAAAAGATACTTAAACTAAGTATATTTAAAATGCTTATTAAATATATAATTATATATTTTCATTTATTTATTTTAATATTCAAAATACATATTTAAGATTAAATAAATACTTAAATATTATTATAAATTTATACCTTTTTAACTACAAATATCTTATTAATATGCAATCATTACATTTTTTAACTTAAATATAATAAATAAATAAATTTCATTATAGAGCGCCTAGCACCTCGTTGGTGCGCAGCTCTTTAATAAATGTTTCAATACATGTCTATTTCTTCAAGTAAGCCTTCAGATAATAAAAATTCTTCTCTTATTAGTTCCATATCTTCATCATTTTCTTCTTCATTATCTCTTGTTCTTCTGTCTTCTATCTATCTACGTTTTATTGATTCTTTGTTACATGCGTCCATTATTTTTTTTAACATACTTTGCTAATTTTCGTTTCTAATTCTTTTCTTCTTAATCAAGCTTTTATAAACTCATAAAAACTATCCTTTTCCTGCTCTATAATATTTTCCTATTTCTTTTTTTCATTCAATTTTCTTTTCTAAGTATCTTTTTTTTCTTTTTTCTAATATGTTTTTGATATAATCTTTTATTATCAAGTCAGTTTTAGCTCTTTTTACTCTTCTTAGGTTCTAATGAATTTTTCGAATTTTGCCGTACCTCATATTATATCAAATAGTTCCATTCCTTGTCTCTCTACTCCTATTGTTCTTAACTTTCTAATATATATTTATCTACTTTCTTTGTATTCTGAGCATTTTTCTATGATGTGCCTTTCGTTTTCTCTTGCATCATTACAGAAAGGGCATTTGCTTGTCGCAACTAGGTGTCTTTCTTTTAAACAATCCTGGCTCCCATTACATCTCGTTCTTATTCTAAATATGTAGCATATTTCTTCTTTTCTATTTTTATTGTATCTCAGGTAGTGTGGTGGTCCTACTACATATTCATCAAATCATGTTTTTCTATACTGTAGAGTTGTTATCATTTACTCCATTCTTTCTCTATCTTCTACGTATACTCTATGTTCTCAAATTGCACGATTAATGTTTTTTCTTCCCTTTTTGATTATTATTACCATCATCTATAAATATATTTTTGTCTTCAATTTTTAATTCTAATTTTGTTGTTGTGCAGTATTGTTCAAAAATAAAGTTCTCTTCTTTACTTAGGCCGAACATTAATCCATCTACTGTTTTTCCTTAGTTACCTATTAATCTGCCTCTTAATCTCAGCGTTTTCTGCCAAAGGTAATGTTTAAATTTCATAAACTGTAACTCGTATTCTAGCATCTCATTTTACACTTAGAAAGGGGCATCTATGATTGCTCGTAAAGTTCTCTATATTATTTCTAATTGTTCTATCACTTATTTTCCTACAAATTATTCACAATATGGGATAACTTCTGTTCCATAGCTGAATACTGAGCCTACGAACGTTTTTATCATCATTCCTGCATTATATGGTGTTAATCCCTTATTCATTGTTATTTTACCCAGTATTCATGTTTACATCTTTTATGCTGCTTCTAGTCTGTTTCTCCATGTGTTTTTCAAAGCTGATGGTCTCTTCTATTATATGCCCTAGGTACTAAAAGGACGTTACTCTTTCGATTCTTAAATTTCCCACCTCAATAGTATTGCCTATATTTTCTCAGTTTCTATTTTCTGCTGCTTTTCATATCATTCATTTTGTTTTATCTGCAATTTCCAGTTTTTATTTTTCTGCCCATGAGGTTAAATTTTTGATTACTTCCTCTAATTATTCTCATTCACTAAGATTAGGTCATCTGCATATGCAAAACATCCTGCATATATTTCTTGTGTTCATCATCATCGTTTTTAAAGTCTATCGTAATTCCTAGCTTTTAATCTTCCAAGCTATGGAGGAGTCTTTCTATTATTAAGTTAAATAGTCTTGGCGACGTTATGCTTCCCTGTTTTAGTCCTTTATATGTCGCGAATGATTTTGCTATTTATTTATTGATTTTAAGTTTAATTTCTTCTTCACAGTAGAAGTTTGCTAGGAGTTTAATTATCTATTCCGGTACTTTTAGATCGTTTAGGATTTATCATATATCTTTTCTTTGCACCGAGTTGTACGCTTTTTTAATATCAACAAATATTACGAAAACATCTTTTTTGTTCCGTATTGATCATTCCTATACTGTTCTTAGGTTGAAAATTTATAGTGAGCATGATTTTCCTTTTTTAAAGCCATATTAATATTCGCTTTCATCATTATGCAGATATCCTTATAGTTGCTAGAAAATTCATGCATCTACTATTTTTAAAGCATGATTCAGTAAAGAGATTGGTCTATAATTCATCGGGTTCATCTGTCCTTTTTTGTATATTAATATTATATATTATTATTTCATCTCTTAGGGTATTACTCCCTCTTAAATCATCTTAACTATCATTTTACATGTTACTTCTGTTAGTTTTTTCCCGCCTGCTAATATTGTACCTACTTTTATTTCATCAGGTCCTAGAATTATTTGATGATTTCTCAAATTTCATATTCGTTTACCACTATTTATCTCTTGTTTAAGTATGTTGGTAACGTATTATCGCCATCTTCATACAGTTTCTATCATTCATAAAGTATTAACATCTTCTTTTAATAAGGATACTTATTAATTATTTTTTCTATTAAGTTTTTTAGTTTCTTTTTTGTTATTCCTTTTTTACATTGTCTTGAGTTAAATGTATTCTTATCTTACTCTTTGGTATTCTCTTTGATTCTCATTTTATTGATTTTCATTTATTTGTTCTCTGTTCTTTACCCTTTATTTTAATTGTTTGCTGCATTTTCTAAAGATTTTCTTACACTATTTTGTTGTTTCTCAATATTTATATATCTTAGAGTTTTATGTTTTGAATTTTCCACATACTATTTAAACTCCTTCTTATATCTTTTTCTTTCATCATTTATAAGTCTATGTGCCATTTAGGTTATCAATTTCTTCTTCTTAGAGATTTTCTTGTATAAATCTTTCAAATTTTTCTTATATCTCTTTTTTCTTTAATAGTAGGTAGTTTATTTTTGCTATCTTTTATGGCTTTCTTACTTCTTTACCCATCTTTACCTATATAATACCAGGCATATGGTCTCCTATTATGTATGAGTAATAAAAAGCACTTTTTATCACCTTTTCTCTCATTCTCTCTTCGATTAAATAGTAATCTATTTTATACTCATTGTTTTAGTGAATAAAGGTACCTATTTCAGTTGGGTCTAGGCATATTAAATTATTCTGTTCCATAAACTGTGTCATTCTCTTCCCTGCTGAGTTTGTTTTCTTTGGCAGTTATTTTTCTTTGTGTGCATTTCAGTCTCCTATTATCATTATATTAAGTCCTTTTTCTATTGCTTATAGTTTAAATTCATTCACTAAATTATAGAAAGGCTCATAATGTTCGTTGTTATTTGCAACAGGAGCGTAGACATTTATTACTGCTAATTATTTCATTATTTCTATTGCCATTTCTCTCACTCCTCCAAAAAGCGTCATTTGGTTTACTTCATTCTATATCTCTCTCATCTCCTTACATATGTCGTTTCTAATATAGAATGCTACTCCTTTTCCTTTTTTTGATCCCACATTTATTAAGTTTTTATATCCTGCTATATTACACACATCTTTTTAGTCTTCAATCTAAATTTCTTATATTGCCATTATGTGGATACTTTTTTGAGTCATAAATTTGGCTAGTGCCTCTTTTGCACTTCTTACTCCCCTAACATTTGCTGTCCCTATTTTTATGACTTATTCTTAATCTTTTTTTACACTCATTCCCTCTACTTCCTCTTCACCTTATTCTTCTTTTTATTCATCTTCCTTCTCCACCTTTTCTTCTTCTTATCTATCATTCTATGCTTCCATATTATTTTCTTTATTAGTTCTTTCCCCTTTTTTGTCTTTTTCATCTTATTATCTACCTTTTCCTTCTTCTTATCTATTCTAATCTTCTTCTTTTTCGTTTTCCTATTACTTGAAGTCGGATAATTGTTCATTTTTATTTTTCGGTTTCTTAGCATAGTACATTCTCATTGAAGTTTGCTTCAATTTACTTCTTTCTTCTCACTTTTATCTTGCATCTTATTCTTTTTCTTCTTGAGTTTGTTCTATTTCTTTTTGCTTTTTTCCTTTATTTACGTTTTTCTTGACATACTCCATTACACTATTTTTTTTATTTCTTATTTCTTTTGTTAGGGTTTAGCGTTTTTACCATCACCTATCTTATCCTTTTCTCTAATTTGCTTTATGGTATATCTTATTATTTAGTTGATTGCTTTCTATTTTATTTAATTATTTGAACATTTCTCTATCCCTCTGTCTTACATATTTCCAATTCCATTTTGATGAAAAATAATATTTATTTATTCTTTTAGCATAAAAGACTTTTATTATTTAATTGTTTAGTTGTTTTAATTATTTTTCTATTCTCCTCATTTTATTTCCTTCTCTTCTTCCCTTGATTCCTCTATAATCATTTATTCTTCTTCTCCAATTATCCTCTTATTTGCTTGATTTGCTTGATTTGCTTGATTTGCTTCAAAATCTGGTTTGTTTATTGTTAAAATAACTTCTCCTTCAAGCTTCTCTAATTCTCTTGTAATTAGCTTTTTCCTTTTTGCTGCTTCTACCCTTCTGCATTGCTGGTCTGTGTGCCCTTCCACTTTACATAGGCAGCAGATAAAATTTACTGGGTGTTATATTCTTATTTTGTTTCCATTCAAATCTATTACTTCTGGTATCCTCTTTGCTTCGTCTACATCCTTTAAATCTAGGTAGACTACACTGCTCCCTGTTAGCATTGTTGTGTTTGGATATGTATGCTATATCTCTCCTCTTGATTTTCCATATTATTTTATTATTTCCATTACTTCCTTCATATTTGAGTATTCGTTAATTATAAAGTAAATTGGGTAGTTATGAATGTCAAAATATTCCAATTAGTTTCTAGCTTAGATAGGAATTCTAACTCCTTTGAATGTTCAATCCCTGAATTAAGTGAAATGTTAGTATCTTTCTTCATTGTTAAATACCAAGTATACAATTCCGTTTTATTTCACTATGAACTTCGCCACTGGTTGTCCGTAATCCTTCCATATTTGATTTCTAAACACTTGTATAACTTCTTAGTTTAAAATATTTGAAAAGCTTAAAGTTTATTTAGTGCTAATTTAGTCAGCATTCCTGAAATAATTTTTTTAAGTTAACGATTAGCAAATTTAAAAATTGAAATTTGTTCAATGTAGAGAAATTGATTATCTTATAGTTAAAACCTTTATATTCAAACTTTAGAGTTTGACTGAACTCACAATTGAAAAGGGAGAAAATATTAGCGCAGAGAGTATTGAATATATTTTTAAAAACAACAGAAGTTTAAAGCAATTAAAGCTCTTTGGATTACATTTCTAAAAGGAAAGATTAGAATTAAAAGATAAGAAAAATTAGTTTTACGAGTTCTGGAATTGAAACTATTTAAAGTTTTCTAATGCTCACATCTTTAATAAGATTTGGTTGAAGTAATAGAAAATGAACTAATTGAGTTAATGAATGGTTTTCCTTCTCTTGAAGTTATATGCATATGATTTACCAACTTGAGACGTTTAAAATATGATTTCAGTTAATATTGCATTTAATTTTAGATTCTATTTATTAAAGTAATAAAAGACTTAGTTCTTTGTTTTTATTCCTTTCCTTATCTCATAGTAAATATTTATAACATAAACTTAATCTTCATGTAATAATCATGAATGCTAGTATTTTATATTTGCTTAGCTTCAATATCTTGAGTCCTTTTTCTGTATTTGCTTCTTTAAGGTTTAAAATGTAATTTTATCTATATAATAAAGATTAAATTTAAAAAGTAAATAGTGTCTATATATATGAAGCCTATTAGTTATTATAATATAAGTAAATAAGAAAAATAACTATGAAGGTGATATTCATAAGACAGAAAATTTAAAAGAAAAATATAAATAAAAGTAAGAAAATATAATAGAGAAGATAGCTACATTATATTGATTACTTGAGTGAACTATATGCTGCTAATCATTCCTTTAATTTGGAATTCTACTAAAATAACTCAAAGTCTAAATTAATATTTTATTATTTCTATTTATTATTAATAATATGCTAAAACTTAATTCAAAAAACATCGCCCAATGGAACAAACCCTTTCTCCACTAAAACGCTTCTCGTAGCTCCTTAGATCAATCTTTCCAGCTCTAACAAACTCCAACAAAGACAAAAAAGAAATAATATTGTAAAATCTCAGAAGAAAAATAATTTCCTTCCAATATTTAAAAAAAAAGTTACACCCTCGAACAACTTATGAACTTAGATAAAAAGTCTCTTGTTTAAATCATTGATAAGGTAGAGAACCTCGAACATTACGTCATGAGTTTACAATAAGACTTATAAGATCATATCAAGGACGAGAGACCGCATAATGAATTTGTGACCAAAGAGGACATTAACAACAGATATTAAGAAATAGAATGCGATATAGTAAGAATTAATGAATAAATGGGAACAGATTTCTTAAAGAATGAAAACGCATTTTAATAAATAACGGACATAAAAAAGAGACTAGGAAAATTAGAGGAATAAGACCTAAAAAGAAATAATGATCCAATGGTAATAGAAGAATAACCTATGACGACAGAAAAAATTTTCAAGAAAAAATATTATATATGCGGCAGTTTATTCCACTTATGAAAAAAGTGTAGGAGGAATTGGTAAATAAGAAAAAATATTTGGAAAGAACTTACAAATTTTAATCCTTCCTCGGAGAAAAGCTCGGAAGTGAACTTGGGTGGAGACACCGGCGAGTCCGAGACCCTGTAAAAGGTAATGCAGGGGGTTATGGACCTATTAAGGAAACATTCCTTTATCCATAAAATGTTTAATTTAATTTAATGCTAAAACTTAATAAAAAATCCTTGTTTTAGGTTAAAAAATAATTATAAAGTGTTTATTGTATTTATGAAGTAGTAGATTTAAATAATAAATATGAATAATCATTGAAAAGTTATGAGCAATATAGCAAGTTTATATTCTATTGATTAAAATTGTAATAACGCAGACATGGTCTAGTGGCTATGACGACTGCTCGACACGCAGTAGGTCGTGGGTTCGATCCCCGCTGTCTGTATAGTTTTATTTAAATTATTAAATTATTAAATATTAGTAAAAGCTTTTAGTTATTAACTATATAATCTCTTATTTAAATAGACTTAACTACTACCTTTATTTTATTAGTAGCTATTAAATTTTAATACATTTATAAAATAAATGTTCTCATTTATATTAAATTTACTTATAATTTTAAATTAAAGGCTTCTAAGATATAACTATAAGTATAACTTACTCCTTAATTATAGCTAAATTAATATAATTACTACACTCAAACTAATTTAAGTGTTTTGAAGAATAGATGCTTAATATATTTTAAAGGATATATTTAGATTGTAATTATTTAGATAAATAGCATGCAAACATAAAGCAAACTTTATCTTTAGTTATTAATAGATTATACATTTACTACTTTTATTATTTCTTATAGCTTTATCTTAATAAGCATAATCAATTCACCTAGAGATAAATTACATATATTAAAAAGCGTGATTTTTATAAGAGCAAATAAAATTTAGCTTAATAATTCTAAAAGGTAAAAAAAATGAAGCCTGGGTTTTTTACTAAATAAATTTAGATTGGTAAAAATTAAGAAGAATAAGAAGGGAACAGATAGAAATTAGTTAAGCAAGAAAAAGAATGGCTCTCCTTCAAAATAAGATACTAAAATTTAATAAGATTTTTAAGAAGCCATACAGCAAGAAGTATCAGAATTCAACATCTAACAATAGATAAGTTATGAAAAGCTTATAAAGGTGGTGCTTAACTTCCAAGAAGAGGTTAAAAAGCTTCGAAAGGAGAACGTCAAGCTGACAGAATTAGTGACTGGAGGACTCTAAGATTCTATTGACCTAAGACTGAACAACCAAGAAAGAGAAATCAGTGCACTCTGAAACTATCAATGTGAACAGCTGAGCCAGACAAACTCTAAAGTCTAAAGGATATAGGACTAAAATTAACTGCTTGAAAGCATTCTTCAAAGTTAAAATCTTTACTCCCAACACAAAACTTGGAAATAGAAAAAGAAAACAATGAAAAATAATAATGAAAAATGAAAACAAGGAAAAGGAAGCGTTGCTACTACTGTAGTAGCATATAACATTTATATAGAAATTGCTGTGTTCTTAAAATTTAAAAAACATTATTGAATCTAGGAAAAAATAAAAAGAGAACAACTTTATTGCAACCAAGAAAGATAAATCTATAGAAGAAAAGAAAACTAACAACTTCTGTGATTATATTAAATAGGACCTTAAAGAAGAAAACTTTATGATATTCAAGAGCGACCTTCTAAAAAATTTATAAACTTCTTTGAGCAGCAGTCATGAACTACAGCAAAACTATTTTTAATTACTTAATTAATAAATCTAAAATATTTTATATTGGACTTTATAAAATATAGTGAAATGAGCCTATAGTCATAAGTTACAGTAGAATGATAAATAAAATTCCAATTAATAGTATTAATATAAAATTTAATAAGATTTATAATAAATTTAAAAATTCAATCTCCTTAATTTAGATATTTTATTTATTATTTTAACTGACTCAAATTATTTTAATTTATTTAAGTTAAATAACATATTTTTATTCTAATATCTTAAACAGTGAAATATATTTCTCCAAATCTTATTTATTTTTTTTTTATAATTTCTTCATTAAATTCTCATTAATAATAATTAATCATAGTGGCACTACAATTATTAGATTAACCACTTTTAATTCCAGGTTTATTTTTTCTTAGAAATTACTGTTGCTTTATGCGTAGTTGTCCATATAGATTTCTTGCTCATTCTTTTTCTTCACGAAGTGCAATTATACTTATCTAAATTTTCTAAAATAAGACTTCTCTCCTGCATAAATTATCTATTTTTTAAACTTAATTAAGTATTTAATCTGAGTTTTTTCTTTTATTTCTTCTTAATTTTAATAAATTTTTATTTTTATTTAAGTTTTAAGTTTAACTTATTTAGAAGCACTTCTTACTATTTTCTCTTTTTTCTAAACTCAAAACTTCAAATGATCAATTTAATTTATTTAATTTTATTGCATTTCCATTATTTTTCTTTTATTTTTACTATTTTTTAAAGATTTTCTTCTAAGCTAATTTGGAAATTTTTATTAAATAGTTATAATTTCTTAATTTTTTTTTATATTTGGATGCTTCCTCATTCAGTTGAGAAATTACTTGCAGTTAAGATAAAACTAAGTAAAATTTTAAATTAAGTATTTTGGTAGCTTTTTGATAATTTTAGCTAACGATTTAGATAGATTGGTATCGTTAATTTTTCTTATTCTAAGTAGATTATAATATTTACTGTTACTATTAATTATTTATTTTAATATTTGTTATTTAAGTATTTTATTTACTAAATTATACTAAATAATTTAATAAATGTATATTTAATAATTTTAATTTTCTTTAAAGTATAATATTATATTATTAAGAATCCTTTATTTAGTTTTCGAATTAAATATAAATAACTATTTATTTAAATAAATAAAGTTAACTAAATGTTTATTATAATTTTTAAAATGATTGATTACATCCTTTTATATATATATAGTAAACTAAAAGTAATTAAAGTTTAGCATTCCATGGATTTTTAACCAGGTTTTTGCTACCATTTTTTAGCGTGGATGGATACCCCGCCATTTTTTTTTGTGGATGGAACCACTAAAGATCTTCTGTCTTTTATACGAATATCTTCTTCTTGTAAATTCCCGTTTCGGTGATTCAGAGTCTGCTAAGCATTATTAACGTTCTTTGTTGTTCTTTCATCTAAATTTATCTTCACTGATCTCAATTTTGTAATAGGTGTCACTTTGATTGGTCTTTTCTTGAATCTCTTCAGAAATACTTTTTTCAAGTTAATCGATTCTTTGGAGTAATTCTATATTAATCTTTTCGCCATTCTATTTTTCTTGGATGTTTGTTTATGTAGAAACTTTTTCAATAATCATATTTTGTTCTTGCTTAAAATTCGATTGAGATTATTCATATAGTTACTATTCCGTGACTAAATTATTTTAAATCAATTGTCGTCTTATTATTAGTAGCTCGTTGTTTTAATCTTCGATAGTATTCATTAGTTCTCTTATTTTTCCCCTTGATTGTAAATTGTTTCCTAATAATTTTGTATTATTGTTTTCATTTAGTCAATTTATATTTAGATTTCTGATTATTTTTGTACTTTTACTGGATTCGTCTCTATTGTTCCAATTATAACTTTTCCTTCAGATGAGGAACTTTATTTATCTTCTTCTTGTTATTGTTTCTGCATTAGTTTCGCAGCTTTCCTTTTTGCGTTCTTAATTTGGTTTTTGGAAAGGCAAATAGATGATTCCATTTTTTTTAACATGCTTTTATAAATTTAGTTAAACTAACTATTATACACTCACGAAAGTTTATCTACAAGGAGGCTATTTTGTTTTAAGTTGCTTTAGTATATTTTATTATTTATGGTAGGTTCTTTTTGATTATGGCAATTATTTTACAATTGATACTCTTAAATAAAAGTAAGGAATAATTTAATGCTTATAATCAGCTAATTATAATTAAATTATAATTAAGGGGAATCTAACTTTAACCTTTATGGTATATGTATAACTACTGAGAATTAAAAAATGGGTATATTAAATTTAAATTATAGAAGCTTAAAATAAGAATTGTTACTATTTATGTGAACTGATGTAAATATAGATCTGTTAACTAAGCAGTAGAAGTTTATATTAGAATAATTTTTAGATTTAAATACTTTTTGGTTAAAGAATTTATAATTGAAATGTAGGGGCTACTCAAGTGTAAATCATGCTAATAAAATTTCGATTTAGATAGGAAAAATCCTTTGCTACTGCCTTGTGAACATACTATGTGTGCTTATTGTCTAAACCAATAAAACGAAATAAAGAAATAAATAAAATGTGTTGAATGCAAATAAGTCTATAAATAAAATCCTAGCTAATTAGAAAAAAATAAAGAATAAATTAGATAATTTTAGATTTAAACTCTTTCTTAATTACTAAAATATAAGAAGAATTTTAAATAAATCATTAAGTAAATCAGAGTAAGTTAAAATGGTTTGCTTAATGAAATAGTAAATCTATTAACATCAACAGCTTTTGCAGCCTCCAACAAAATGCTTATTCTGCTATCTCAATAAATTATAAAAATAAGTAATGCCATTACATTTATTGAAGAAGCTCTAAGTTAAAACTTTATAAAGCTTTAGACTTCCAAAATTTAATAGTTCTTTAATTTAGATCAGCTTGAAAAAATAAAAGCTTAAGGAGAGAAAGAGCTTATAAACTTTAAAAAATTAAAGTAACTAACTCTCAAACATTTTACAAGCATTTTACCTCAATAAGAATTTAAATTGATAATTAAGAAAAGCAAAGTACCCTTAAAATAGCTTGAAATTTAATAAAATAATCCAATTAAAGAAATTATATAAAAGCCTTAGACAGCAACTCCATCTTAAAATGGTAGAAAGCATATCGGTTTCTGTGAATTAATTTCTACAATCTAAATGAATTCTAAAAGGAAAATAGATTATATTAAGGAAGTAATGAGGTAAAAGTTTATTTCTAATGAGATATAAAATTTAGTTAAAACAGATGAAAATTTAGCATAGATAGAATAACTAGGAAGCGAAGAGCTAGTAATTACAGGTGGCTAAAATAATAACCAAAGTTTATTTTAGTTATATAACTAGAGAAATGTTTAACAATTCTAGATGCTTAGCGGAAGATTTAATCATCGAACAGTTTTTGACAAAAAAGATTTCATTTATATTTTATCTGGCAATGATTAAGAAAAATGTGAAGTTTTTAAATTTTAAGATAGCAATTTTACATAAATATAAGACATTCCTTAAACGAGGGCTAACTTTGGTGCCTTTTATTATGTAGAATAAAATGAAATTTACGTAACAGGTGGATACTTTTATTACACTTTCAAATAAGAAATTTAGACTTACAATATGAGCAATGACACATGAAAAATACATTCAGTCTAGCTTCCTGAAAAAGCATAAACTACAGCAGCATACGTTTAAGAAAAAAAATCATCGCTTCTGTATTTTAATTAGTGATATAATGAAAAAACTTTAGTATTCGACTTTAAGAATATTGCTTAGCATGGAAATAAGTTTACAACTGAACTTAGTGTATTTACATAACCTGTTGTAAAAGATGAATAAGTTTATCAGTATAACAGCAATACAGTACTATTTACTTATAATTATGAGAAGGCTGAATGGAATAAAATTTAATGAGTAACTTGATTTAACATTAAAAATGTATTTTCTAAAGTGATATATAACTATTTAAGATAAGTTTAATTAGATATTACATTCTATTTATATTAACTAATTTAAAAGTATCATAATAAACTGAATATTCATTATATTAAATCAATAATTTAGAATTAAAAGTAGTTATCACTCTATTCAAATATTAAACTATGTTAATTTCATTTAATACATAGAATTATTTATTTAGTTGCTTATAGCTTCTCTCTCATTTCTCTTTATATTAAGCATTTATTTTATAACATGCTAGCTGAATATGTAATACTTATCACTTTATTCTGCAATAATTTTATAAGTATTGTATACTTATATATACCAATAAAAGTGAAAATGTAGTGTTTAATTAATAAAATATTTCTATAAAATAAACATATCATATTATATACATTCTTTATTTTTTTAATTATTATATCAAATAATTTAAAAAGCTATCAAATAAATAACCAAGAACACTAAGCAAGATTTTTATTTGGTGAATATTAATTCCTTAAAAAGATACTTAAACTAAGTATATTTAAAATGCTTATTAAATATATAATTATATATTTTCATTTATTTATTTTAATATTCAAAATACATATTTAAGATTAAATAAATACTTAAATATTATTATAAATTTATACCTTTTTAACTACAAATATCTTATTAATATGCAATCATTACATTTTTTAACTTAAATATAATAAATAAATAAATTTCATTATAGAGCGCCTAGCACCTCGTTGGTGCGCAGCTCTTTAATAAATGTTTTATACATGTCTATTTCTTCAAGTAAGCCTTCAGATAATAAAAATTCTTCTCTTATTAGTTCCATATCTTCATCATTTTCTTCTTCATTATCTCTTGTTCTTCTGTCTTCTATCTATCTACGTTTTATTGATTCTTTGTTACAAGCGTCCATTATTTTTTTTACATACTTTGCTAATTTTCGTTTCTAATTCTTTTCTTCTTAATCAAGCTTTTATAAACTCATAAAAACTATCCTTTTCCTGCTCTATAATCTTTTCCTATTTCTTTTTTTCATTCAATTTTCTTTTCTAAGTATCCTTTTTTTCTTTTTTCTAATATGTTTTTGATATAATCTTTTATTATCAAGTCAGTTTTAGCTCTTTTTTACTCTTCTTAGGTTCTAATGAATTTTTCGAATTTTGCCGTACCTCATATTATATCAAATAGTTCCATTCTTTGTCTTTCTACTCCTATTGTTCTTAACTTTCTAATACATATTTATCTACTTTCTTTGTATTCTGAGCATTTTTCTATGATATGCCTTTCGTTTTCTCTTGCATCATTACAGAAAGGGCATTTGCTTGTCGCAACTAAGTGTCTTTCTTTTAAACAATCCTGGCTCCCATTACATCTCGTTCTTATTCTAAATATGTAGCATATTTCTTCTTTTCTATTTTTATTGTATCTCAGGTAGTGTGGTGGTCCTACTACATATTCATCAAATCATGTTTTTCTATACTGTAGAGTTGTTATCATTTACTCCATTCTTTCTCTATCTTCTACGTATACTCTATGTTCTCAGATTGCACGATTAATGCTTTTCTTCCCTTTTTGATTATTATTACCATCATCTATAAATATATTTTTGTCTTCAATTTTTAATTCTAATTTTATTGTTGTGCAGTATTGTTCAAAAATAAAGTTCTCTTCTTTACTTAGGTCGAACATTAATCCATCTACTGTTTTTCCTTAGTTACCTATTAATCTGCCTCTTAATCTCAGCGTTTTCTGCCATAGGTAATGTTTAAATTTCATAAACTGTAACTCGTATTCTAGCATCTCATTTTACACTTAGAAAGGGGCATCTATGATTGCTCGTAAAGATTTTCTCTATATTATTTCTAATTGTTCCATCACTTATTTTCCTACAAATTATTCACAATATGGGATAACTTCTGTCCCATAGCTGAATACTGAACTTACGAACGTTTTTATCATTATTCCTGCATTATATAGTGTTAATCCCTTATTCATTGTTATTTTACCCAGTATTCATGTTTACATCTTTTATGCTGCTTCTAGTCTGTTCTCCATGTGTTTTTCAAAGCTGATGGTCTCTTCTATTATATGCCCTAGGTACTAAAAGGACGTTAATCTTTCGATTCTTAAATTTCCCACCTCAATACTATTGCCTATATTTTCTCAGTTTCTATTTTCTGCTGCTTTTCATATCATTCATTTTTTTTATCTGCAATTTCCAGTTTGTATTTTTCTGCCCATGAGGTTAAATTTTTGATTACTTCCTCTAATTATTCTCATTCACTAAGACTAGGTCATCTGCATACGCAAAACATCCTGCATATATTTCTTGTGTTCATCCCTCTTCGTTTTTAAAGTCTATCGTAATTCCTAGCTTTTAATATTCCAAGCTATGGAGAAGTCTTTCTATTATTAAGTTAAATAGTCTTGGCGACGTTATGCTTCCCTGTTTTAGTCCTTTATATGTCGCGAATGATTTTGCTACCTATTTATTGATTTTAAGTTTAATTTCTTCTTCACAGTAGAAGTTTGCTAGGAGTTTAATTATCTATTCCGGTACTTTTAGATCGTTTAGGATTTATCATATATCTTTTCTTTGCACCGAGTTGTACGCTTTTTTAATATCAACAAATATTACGAAAACATCTTTTTTGTTCCGTATTGATCATTCCTATACCGTTCTTAGGTTGAAAATTTATAGTGAGCATGATTTTCCTTTTTTAAAGCCATATTAATATTCGCTTTCATCATTATGCAGATATCCTTATAGTTGCTAGAAAATTCATGCATCTACTATTTTTAAAGCATGATTCAGTAAAGAGATTGGTCTATAATTCATCGGGTTCATCTGTCCTTTTTTGTATATTAATATTATATATTATTATTTCATCTCTTAGGGTATTACTCCCTCTTAAATCATCTTAACTATCATTTTACATGTTACTTCTGTTAGTTTTTTCCCGCCTGCTAATATTGTACCTACTTGTATTTCATCAGGTCCTGCTGCTTTTCATTTCGCCAATTAGTTGATGATTTCTCAAATTTCATATTCGTTTACCACTATTTATCTCTTGTTTAAGTATTTAGTTGGTAACGTATTATCGCCATCTTCATACAGTTTCTATCATTCATCCCTGAAAGTATTAACATCTTCTTTTAATAAGGGTACTCATTAATTATTTTTTCTATTAAGTAAGTTTTTTAGTTTCTTCCACATATCTGTTAGACTTCCTTTATTTACATTGTCCATAAATAGGTTTAGTTAGTTTCTTTTATCTTTTTTTCTTGATTAAATGTATTATTATCTTACTCTTTGGTATTCTCTTTGATTCTCATTTTATTGATTTTCATTTATTTGTTCTCTGTTCTTTACCCTTTATTTTAATTGTTTGCTGCATTTTCTAAAAATTTTCTTACACTATTTTGTTGTTTCTGAATATTTATATATCTTAGAGTTTTATGTTTTAAATTTTCCACATACCATTTAAACTCTTTCTTATATCTTTTTCTTTCATCATTTATAAGTCTATGTGCCATTTAGGTTATCAATTTCTTCTTCTTAGAGATTTTCTTGTATAAGTCTTTCAAATTTTTCTTATATCTCTTTTTTCTTTAATAGTAGGTAGTTTATTTTTGCTATCTTTTATGGCTTTCTTACTTCTTTACCCATCTTTACCTATATAATACCAGGCATATGGTCTCCTATTACGTATGAGTAATAAAAATCACTTTTTATCACCTTTTCTCTCATTCTCTCTTCGATTAAAAAGTAATCTATTTTATACTCATTGTTTTAGTGAATAAAGGTACCTATTTCAGTTGGGTCTAGGCATATTAAATTATTCTGTTCCATAAACTGTGTCATTCTCTTCCCTGCTGAGTTTGTTTTCTTTGGCAGTTATTTTTCTTTGTGTGCATTTCAGTCTCCTATTATCATTATGATAAGTCCTTTTTCTATTGCTTATAGTTTAAATTCATTCACTAAATTATAGAAAGGCTCATAATGTTCGTTGTTATTTGCAACAGGAGCGTAGACATTTATTACTGCTAATTATTTCATTATTTCTATTGCCATTACTCTCGCTCCTCCAAAAAGCGTCATTTGGTTTACTTCATTCTATATCTCTCTCATCTCCTTACATATGTCGTTTCTAATATAGAATGCTACTCCTTTTCCTTTTTTTGATCCCACATTTATTAAGTTTTTATATCCTGCTATATTACACACATCTTTTTAGTCTTCAATCTAAATTTCTTATATTGCCATTATGTGGATACTTTTTTGAGTCATAAATTTGGCTAGTGCCTCTTTTGCACTTCTTACTCCCCTAACATTTGCTGTCCCTATTTTTATGACTTATTCTTAATCTTTTTTTACACTCATTCCCTCTACTTCCTCTTCACCTTATTCTTCTTTTTATTCATCTTCCTTCTCCACCTTTTCTTCTTCTTATCTATCATTCTATGCTTCCATATTATTTTCTTTATTAGTTCTTTCCCCTTTTTTGTCTTTTTCATCTTATTATCTACCTTTTCCTTCTTCTTATCTATTCTAATCTTCTTCTTTTTACTTTTCCTATTAGTTGAAGTCGGATAATTGTTCATTTTTGTTTTTCGGTTTCTTAGCATAGTACATTCTCATTGAAGTTTGCTTCAATTTACTTCTTTCTTCTCACTTTTATCTTGCATCTTATTCTTTTTCTTCTTGAGTTTGTTCTATTTCTTTTTGCTTTTTTCCTTTATTTACGTTTTTCTTGACATACTCCATTACACTATTTTGTTTATTTCTTATTTCTTTTGCTAGGGTTTAGCGTTTTTACCATCACCTATCCTATCCTTTTCTCTAATTTGCTTTATGGTATATCTTATTATTTAGTTGATTGCTTTCTATTTTATTTAATTATTTGAACATTTCTCTATCCCTCTGTCTTACATATTTTCAATTCCATTTTGATGAAAAATAATATTTATTTATTCTTTTAGCATAAAAGATTTTTTATTATTTAATTGTTTAGTTGTTTTAATTATTTTTCTATTCTCCTCATTTTATTTCCTTCTCTTCTTCCCTTGATTCCTCTATAATCATTTATTCTTCTTCTCCAATTATCCTCTTATTTGCTTGATTTGCTTCAAAATCTGGTTTTTTTATTGTTAAAATAACTTCTCCTTCAAGCTTCTCTAATTCTCTTGTAATTAGCTTTTTCCTTTTTGCTGCTTCTACCCTTCTGCATTGCTGGTCTGTGTGCCCTTTCACTTTACATAGGCAGCAGATAAAATTTACTGGGTGTTATATTCTTATTTTGTTTCCATTCAAATCTATTACTTCTGGTATCCTCTTTGCTTCGTCTACATCCTTTAAATCTAGGTAGACTACACTGCTCCCTGTTAGCATTGTTGTGTTTGGATATGTATGCTATATCTCTCCTCTTGATTTTCCATATTATTTTATTATTTCCATTACTTCCTTCATATTTGAGTATTCGTTAATTATAAAGTAAATTGGGTAGTTATGAATGTCAAAATATTCCAATTAGTTTCTAGCTTAGATAGGAATTCTAACTCCTTTGAATGTTCAATCCCTGAATTAAGTGAAATGTTAGTATCTTTCTTCATTGTTAAATACCAAGTATACAATTCCGTTTTATTTCACTATGAACTTCGCCACTGGTTGTCCGTAATCCTTCCATATTTGATTTCTAAACACTTGTATAACTTCTTAGTTTAAAATATTTGAAAAGCTTAAAGTTTATTTAGTGCTAATTTAGTCAGCATTCCTGAAATAATTTTTTTAAGTTAACGATTAGCAAATTTAAAAATTGAAATTTGTTCAATGTAGAGAAATTGATTATCTTATAGTTAAAACCTTTATATTCAAACTTTAGAGTTTGACTGAACTCACAATTGAAAAGGGAGAAAATATTAGCGCAGAGAGTATTGAATATATTTTTAAAAACAACAGAAGTTTAAAGCAATTAAAGCTCTTTGGATTACATTTCTAAAAGGAAAGATTAGAATTAAAAGATAAGAAAAATTAGTTTTACGAGTTCTGGAATTGAAACTATTTAAAGTTTTCTAATGCTCACTTCTTTAATAAGATTTGGTTGAAGTAATAGAAAATGAACTAATTGAGTTAATGAATGGTTTTCCTTCTCTTGAAGTTATATGCATATGATTTACCAACTTGAGACGTTTAAAATATGATTTCAGTTAATATTGCATTTAATTTTAGATTCTATTTATTAAAGTAATAAAAGACTTAGTTCTTTGTTTTTATTCCTTTCCTTATCTCATAGTAAATATTTATAACATAAACTTAATCTTCATGTAATAATCATGAATGCTAGTATTTTATATTTGCTTAGCTTCAATATCTTGAGTCCTTTTTCTGTATTTGCTTCTTTAAGGTTTAAAATGTAATTTTATCTATATAATAAAGATTAAATTTAAAAAGTAAATAGTGTCTATATATATGAAGCCTATTAGTTATTATAATATAAGTAAATAAGAAAAATAACTATGAAGGTGATATTCATAAGACAGAAAATTTAAAAGAAAAATATAAATAAAAGTAAGAAAATATAATAGAGAAGATAGCTACATTATATTGATTACTTGAGTGAACTATATGCTGCTAATCATTCCTTTAATTTGGAATTCTACTAAAATAACTCAAAGTCTAAATTAATATTTTATTATTTCTATTTATTATTAATAATATGCTAAAACTTAATTCAAAAAACATCGCCCAATGGAACAAACCCTTTCTCCACTAAAACGCTTCTCGTAGCTCCTTAGATCAATCTTTCCAGCTCTAACAAACTCCAACAAAGACAAAAAAGAAATAATATTGTAAAATCTCAGAAGAAAAATAATTTCCTTCCAATATTTAAAAAAAAAGTTACACCCTCAAACAACTTATGAACTTAGATAAAAAGTCTCTTGTTTAAATCATTGATAAGGTAGAGAACCTCGAACATTACGTCATGAGTTTACAATAAGACTTATAAAATAATGTCAAGGACGAGAAACCGCAACATGAATTTGTGACCAAAGAGGACATTAACAACAGATATTAAGAAATAGAATGCGATATAGTAAGAATTAATGAATAAACGAGAACAGATTTCTTAAAGAATGAAAACGCATTTTAATAACCAACGGACATAAAAAAGAGACTAGGAAAATTAGAGGAATAAGACCTAAAAAGAAATAATGATCCAATGGTAATAGAAGAATAACCTATGACGACAGAAAAAATTTTCAAGAAAAAATGTTATATATGCGGCAGTTTATTCCACTTATGAAAAAAGTGTGAGGAATTGGTAAATAAGAAAAAATATTTGGAAAGAACTTACAAATTTTAATCCTTCCTCGGAGAAAAGCTCGGAAGTGAACTTGGGTGGAGACACCGGCGAGTCCGAGACTCTATAAAAGGTAATGCAGGGGGTTATGGACCTATTAAGGAAACATTCCTTTATCCATAAAATGTTTAATTTAATTTAATGCTAAAACTTAATAAAAAATCCTTGTTTTAGGTTAAAAAATAATTATAAAGTGTTTATTGTATTTATGAAGTAGTAGATTTAAATAATAAATATGAATAATCATTGAAAAGTTATGAGCAATATAGCAAGTTTATATTCTATTGATTAAAATTGTAATAACGCAGACATGGTCTAGTGGCTATGACGACTGCTCGACACGCAGTAGGTCGTGGGTTCGATCCCCGCTGTCTGTATAGTTTTATTTAAATTATTAAATTATTAAATATTAGTAAAAGCTTTTAGTTATTAACTATATAATCTCTTATTTAAATAGACTTAACTACTACCTTTATTTTATTAGTAGCTATTAAATTTTAATACATTTATAAAATAAATGTTCTCATTTATATTAAATTTACTTATAATTTTAAATTAAAGGCTTCTAAGATATAACTATAAGTATAACTTACTCCTTAATTATAGCTAAATTAATATAATTACTACACTCAAACTAATTTAAGTGTTTTGAAGAATAGATGCTTAATATATTTTAAAGGATATATTTAGATTGTAATTATTTAGATAAATAGCATGCAAACATAAAGCAAACTTTATCTTTAGTATTAATAGATTATACATTTACTATTTTTATTATTTCTTATAGCTTTATCTTAATAAGCATAATCGATTCACCTAGAGATAAATTACATATATTAAAAAGCGTGATTTTTATAAGAGCAAATAAAATTTAGCTTAATAATTCTAAAAGGTAAAAAAATGAAGCCTGGGTTTTTTACTAAATAAATTTAGATTGGTAAAAATTAAGAAGAATAAGAAGGGAACAGATAGAAATTAGTTAAGCAAGAAAAAGAATGGCTTTCCTTCAAAATAAGATACTAAAATTTAATAAGATTTTTAAGAAGCCATACAGCAAGAAGTATCAGAATTCAACATCTAACAATAGATAAGTTATGAAAAGCTTATAAAGGTGGTGCTTAACTTCCAAGAAGAGGTTAAAAAGCTTCGAAAGGAGAACGTCAAGCTGACAGAATTAGTGACTGGAGGACTCTAAGATTCTATTGACCTAAGACTGAACAACCAAGAAAGAGAAATCAGTGCACTCTGAAACTATCAATGTGAACAGCTGAGCCAGACAAACTCTAAAGTCTAAAGGATATAGGACTAAAATTAACTGCTTGAAAGCATTCTTCAAAGTTAAAATCTTTACTCCCAACACAAAACTTGGAAATAGAAAAAGAAAACAATGAAAAATAATAATGAAAAATGAAAACAAGGAAAAGGAAGCGTTGCTACTACTGTAGTAGCATATAACATTTATATAAAAATTGCTGTGTTCTTAAAATTTAAAAAACATTATTGAATCTAGGAAAAAATAAAAAGAGAACAACTTTATTGCAATCAAGAAAGATAAATCTATAGAAGAAAAGAAAACTAACAACTTCTGTGATTATATTAAATAGGACCTTAAAGAAGAAAACTTTATGATATTCAAGAGCGACCTTCTAAAAAATTTATAAAC
The DNA here is from genome assembly GCA_946699065.1 of Loxodes magnus. Classification (NCBI taxonomy): domain Eukaryota; phylum Ciliophora; class Karyorelictea; order Loxodida; family Loxodidae; genus Loxodes; species Loxodes magnus. Next base: position 128,795 of record CAMPDV010000798.1, on the reverse strand, counting down.
TTCTTTGAGCAGCAGTCATGAACTACAGCAAAACTATTTTTAATTACTTAATTAATAAATCTAAAATATTTTATATTGGACTTTATAAAATATAGTGAAATGAGCCTATAGTCATAAGTTACAGTAGAATGATAAATAAAATTCCAATTAATAGTATTAATAAATATAAAATATTATTAAGATTTATAATAAATTTAAAAATTCAATCTCCTTAATTTAGATATTTTATTTATTATTTTAACTGACTCAAATTATTTTAATTTATTTAAGTTAAATAACATATTTTTATTCTAATATCTTAAACAGTGAAATATATTTCTCCAAATCTTATTTATTTTTTTTTAATTTCTTCATTAAATTCTCATTAATAATAATTAATCATAGTGGCACTACAATTATTAGATTAACCACTTTTAATTCCAGGTTTATTTTTTCTTAGAAATTACTGTTGCTTTATGCGTAGTTGTCCATATAGATTTCTTGCTCATTCTTTTTCTTCACGAAGTGCAATTATACTTATCTAAATTTTCTAAAATAAGACTTCTCTCCTGCATAAATTATCTATTTTTTAAACTTAATTAAGTATTTAATCTGAGTTTTTTCTTTTATTTCTTCTTAATTTTAATAAATTTTTATTTTTATTTAAGTTTTAAGTTTAACTTATTTAGAAGCACTTCTTACTATTTTCTCTTTTTTCTAAACTCCAAACTTCAAATGATCAATTTAATTTATTTAACTTTATTGCATTTCCATTATTTTTCTTTTATTTTTTCTATTTTTTAAAGATTTTCTTCTAAGCTAATTTGGGAATTTTTATTAAATAGTTATAATTTCTTAATTTTTTTTATATTTGGATGCTTCCTCATTCAGTTAAGAAATTACTTGTAGTTAAGATAAAACTAAATAAAATTTTAAATTAAGTATCTTGGTAGCTTTTCGATAATATTAGCTAACGATTTAGATAGATTGGTATCGTTAATTTTTCTTATTCTGAAGTAGATTATAATATTTACTGTTACCATTAATTATTTATTTTAATATTTGTCATTTAAGTATTTTATTTACTAAATTATAGTAAATAATTTAATAAATGTATATTTAATAATTTTAATTTTCTTTAAAGTATAATATTATATTATTAAGAATCCTTTATTTAGTTTTCGAATTAAATATAAATAACTATTTATTTAAATATTTAAATTTAACTAAATATTTATTATAATTTTTAAAATGATTGATTACATGCTTTTATATATATAGTAAACTAAAAGTAATTAAAGTTTAGCATTCCATGGATTTTTAACCAGGTTTTTGCTACCATTTTTTAGCGTGGATGGATACCCCGCCATTTTTTTTTGTGGATGGAACCACTGAGAATCTTCTGTCTTTTATACGAATATCTTCTTCTTGTAAATTCCCGTTTCGGTGATTCAGAGTCTGCTAAGCATTATTAACGTTCTTTGTTGTTCTTTCATCTAAATTTATCTTCACTGATCGCAATTTTGTAATAGGTGTCACTTTGATTGGTCTTTTCTTGAATCTCTTCAGAAATACTTTTTTTCAAGTTAATCGATTCTTTGGAGTAATTCTATATTAATCTTTTCGTCATTCTATTTTTCTTGGATGTTTGTTTATGTAGAAACTTTTTCAATAATCATATTTTGTTCTTGCTTAAAATTCGATTGAGATTATTCATATAGTTACTATTCCGTGACTAAATTATTTTAAATCAATTGTCGTCTTATTATTAGTAGCTCGTTGTTTTAATCTTCGATAGTATTCATTAGTTCTCTTATTTTTTCCCCTTGATTGTAAATTGTTTCCTAATAATTTTGTATTATTGTTTTCATTTAGTCAATTTATATTTAGATTTCTGATTATTTTTGTACTTTTACTGGATTCGTCTCTATTGTTCCAATTATAACTTTTCCTTCAGATGAGGAACTTTATTTATCTTCTTCTTGTTATTGTTTCTGCATTAGTTTCGCAGCTTTCCTTTTTGCGTTCTTAATTTGGTTTTTGGAAAGGCAAATAGATGATTCCATTTTTTTTAACATGCTTTTATAAATTTAGTTAAACTAACTATTATACACTCACGAAAGTTTATCTACAAGGAGGCTATTTTGTTTTAAGTTGCTTTAGTATATTTTATTATTTATGGTAGGTTCTTTTTGATTATGGCAATTATTTTACAATTGATACTCTTAAATAAAAGTAAGGAATAATTTAATGCTTATAATCAGCTAATTATAATTAAATTATAATTAAGGGGAATCTAACTTTAACCTTTATGGTATATGTATAACTACTGAGAATTAAAAAATGGGTATATTAAATTTAAATTATAGAAGCTTAAAATAAGAATTGTTACTATTTATGTGAACTGATGTAAATATAGATCTGTTAACTAAGCAGTAGAAGTTTATATTAGAATAATTTTTAGATTTAAATACTTTTTGGTTAAAGAATTTATAATTGAAATGTAGGGGCTACTCAAGTGTAAATCATGCTAATAAAATTTCGATTTAGATAGGAAAAATCCTTTGCTACTGCCTTGTGAACATACTATGTGTGCTTATTGTCTAAACCAATAAAACGAAATAAAGAAATAAATAAAATGTGTTGAATGCAAATAAGTCTATAAATAAAATCCTAGCTAATTAGAAAAAAATAAAGAATAAATTAGATAATTTTAGATTTAAACTCTTTCTTAATTACTAAAATATAAGAAGAATTTTAAATAAATCATTAAGTAAATCAGAGTAAGTTAAAATGGTTTGCTTAATGAAATAGTAAATCTATTAACATCAACAGCTTTTGCAGCCTCCAACAAAATGCTTATTCTGCTATCTCAATAAATTATAAAAATAAGTAATGCCATTACATTTATTGAAGAAGCTCTAAGTTAAAACTTTATAAAGCTTTAGACTTCCAAAATTTAATAGTTCTTTAATTTAGATCAGCTTGAAAAAATAAAAGCTTAAGGAGAGAAAGAGCTTATAAACTTTAAAAAATTAAAGTAACTAACTCTCAAACATTTTACAAGCATTTTACCTCAATAAGAATTTAAATTGATAATTAAGAAAAGCAAAGTACCCTTAAAATAGCTTGAAATTTAATAAAATAATCCAATTAAAGAAATTATATAAAAGCCTTAGACAGCAACTCCATCTTAAAATGGTAGAAAGCATATCGGTTTCTGTGAATTAATTTCTACAATCTAAATGAATTCTAAAAGGAAAATAGATTATATTAAGGAAGTAATGAGGTAAAAGTTTATTTCTAATGAGATATAAAATTTAGTTAAAACAGATGAAAATTTAACATAGATAGAATAACTAGGAAGCGAAGAGCTAGTAATTACAGGTGGCTAAAATAATAACCAAAGTTTATTTTAGTTATATAACTAGAGAAATGTTTAACAATTCTAGATGCTTAGCGGAAGATTTAATCATCGAACAGTTTTTGACAAAAAAGATTTCATTTATATTTTATCTGGCAATGATTAAGAAAAATGTGAAGTTTTTAAATTTTAAGATAGCAATTTTACATAAATATAAGACATTCCTTAAACGAGGGCTAACTTTGGTGCCTTTTATTATGTAGAATAAAATGAAATTTACATAACAGGTGGATACTTTTATTACACTTTCAAATAAGAAATTTAGACTTACAATATGAGCAATGACACATGAAAAATACATTCAGTCTAGCTTCCTGAAAAAGCATAAACTACAGCAGCATACGTTTAAGAAAAAAAATCATCGCTTCTGTATTTTAATTAGTGATATAATGAAAAAACTTTAGTATTCGACTTTAAGAATATTGCTTAGCATGGAAATAAGTTTACAACTGAACTTAGTGTATTTACATAACCTGTTGTAAAAGATGAATAAGTTTATCAGTATAACAGCAATACAGTACTATTTACTTATAATTATGAGAAGGCTGAATGGAATAAAATTTAATGAGTAACTTGATTTAACATTAAAAATGTATTTTCTAAAGTGATATATAACTATTTAAGATAAGTTTAATTAGATATTACATTCTATTTATATTAACTAATTTAAAAGTATCATAATAAACTGAATATTCATTATATTAAATCAATAATTTAGAATTAAAAGTAGTTATCACTCTATTCAAATATTAAACTATGTTAATTTCATTTAATACATAGAATTATTTATTTAGTTGCTTATAGCTTCTCTCTCATTTCTCTTTATATTAAGCATTTATTTTATAACATGCTAGCTGAATATGTAATACTTATCACTTTATTCTGCAATAATTTTATAAGTATTGTATACTTATATATACCAATAAAAGTGAAAATGTAGTGTTTAATTAATAAAATATTTCTATAAAATAAGCATATCATATTATATACATTCTTTATTTTTTTAATTATTATATAAAATAATTTAAAAAGCTATCAAATAAATAACCAAGAACACTAAGCAAGATTTTTATTTGGTGAATATTAATTCCTTAAAAAGATACTTAAACTAAGTATATTTAAAATGCTTATTAAATATATAATTATATATTTTCATTTATTTATTTTAATATTCAAAATACATATTTAAGATTAAATAAATACTTAAATATTATTATAAATTTATACCTTTTTAACTACAAATATCTTATTAATATGCAATCATTACATTTTTTAACTTAAATATAATAAATAAATAAATTTCATTATAGAGCGCCTAGCACCTCGTTGGTGCGCAGCTCTTTAATAAATGTTTTATACATGTCTATTTCTTCAAGTAAGCCTTCAGATAATAAAAATTCTTCTCTTATTAGTTCCATATCTTCATCATTTTCTTCTTCATTATCTCTTGTTCTTCTGTCTTCTATCTATCTACGTTTTATTGATTCTTTGTTACAGGCGTCCATTATTTTTTTTACATACTTTGCTAATTTTCGTTTCTAATTCTTTTCTTCTTAATCAAGCTTTTATAAACTCATAAAAACTATCCTTTTCCTGCTCTATAATCTTTTCCTATTTCTTTTTTTCATTCGATTTTCTTTTCTAAGTATCCTTTTTTTCTTTTTTCTAATATGTTTTTGATATAATCTTTTATTATCAAGTCAGTTTTAGCTCTTTTTTACTCTTCTTAGGTTTTAATGAATTTTTCGAATTTTGCCGTACCTCATATTATATCAAATAGTTCCATTCTTTGTCTTTCTACTCCTATTGTTCTTAACTTTCTAATACATATTTATCTACTTTCTTTGTATTCTGAGCATTTTTCTATGATATGCCTTTCGTTTTCTCTTGCATCATTACAGAAAGGGCATTTGCTTGTCGCAACTAAGTGTCTTTCTTTTAAACAATCCTGGCTCCCATTACATCTCGTTCTTATTCTAAATATGTAGCATATTTCTTCTTTTCTATTTTTATTGTATCTCAGGTAGTGTGGTGGTCCTACTACATATTCATCAAATCATGTTTTTCTATACTGTAGAGTTGTTATCATTTACTCCATTCTTTCTCTATCTTCTACGTATACTCTATGTTCTCAAATTGCACGATTAATGTTTTTTCTTCCCTTTTTGATTATTATTACCATCATCTATAAATATATTTTTGTCTTCAATTTTTAATTCTAATTTTATTGTTGTGCAGTATTGTTCAAAAATAAAGTTCTCTTCTTTACTTAGGTCGAACATTAATCCATCTACTGTTTTTCCTTAGTTACCTATTAATCTGCCTCTTAATCTCAGCGTTTTCTGCCATAGGTAATGTTTAAATTTCATAAACTGTAACTCGTATTCTAGCATCTCATTTTACACTTAGAAAGGGGCATCTATGATTGCTCGTAAAGATCTTCTCTATATTATTTCTAATTGTTCCATCACTTATTTTCCTACAAATTATTCACAATATGGGATAACTTCTGTCCCATAGCTGAATACTGAACTTACGAACGTTTTTATCATTATTCCTGCATTATATAGTGTTAATCCCTTATTCATTGTTATTTTACCCAGTATTCATGTTTACATCTTTTATGCTGCTTCTAGTCTGTTCTCCATGTGTTTTTCAAAGCTGATGGTCTCTTCTATTATATGCCCTAGGTACTAAAAGGACGTTACTCTTTCGATTCTTAAATTTCCCACCTCAATACTATTGCCTATATTTTCTCAGTTTCTATTTTCTGCTGCTTTTCATATCATTCCTTTTTTTTATCTGCAATTTCCAGTTTGTATTTTTCTGCCCATGAGGTTAAATTTTTGATTACTTCCTCTAATTATTCTCATTCACTAAGATTAGGTCATCTGCATACGCAAAACATCCTGCATATATTTCTTGTGTTCATCCCTCTTCGTTTTTAAAGTCTATCGTAATTCCTAGCTTTTAATATTCCAAGCTATGGAGGAGTCTTTCTATTATTAAGTTAAATAGTCTTGGCGACGTTATGCTTCCCTGTTTTAGTCCTTTATTTGTCGCGAATGATTTTGCTACCTATTTATTGATTTTAAGTTTAATTTCTTCTTCACAGTAGAAGTTTGCTAGGAGTTTAATTATCTATTCCGGTACTTTTAGATCGTTTAGGATTTATCATATATCTTTTCTTTGCACCGAGTTGTACGCTTTTTTAATATCAACAAATATTACGAAAACATCTTTTTTGTTCCGTATTGATCATTCCTATACTGTTCTTAGGTTGAAAATTTATAGTGAGCATGATTTTCCTTTTTTAAAGCCATATTAATATTCGCTTTCATCATTATGCAGATATCCTTATAGTTGCTAGAAAATTCATGCATCTACTATTTTTAAAGCATGATTCAGTAAAGAGATTGGTCTATAATTCATCGGGTTCATCTGTCCTTTTTTGTATATTAATATTATATATTATTATTTCATCTCTTAGGGTATTACTCCCTCTTAAATCATCTTAACTATCATTTTACATGTTACTTCTGTTAGTTTTTTCCCGCCTGCTAATATTGTACCTACTTTTATTTCATCAGGTCCTGCTGCTTTTCATTTCGCCAATTATTTGATGATTTCTCAAATTTCATATTCGTTTACCACTATTTATCTCTTGTTTAAGTATTTAGTTGGTAACGTATTATCGCCATCTTCATACAGTTTCTATCATTCATCCCTGAAAGTATTAACATCTTCTTTTAATAAGGATACTTATTAATTATTTTTTCTATTAAGACAGTTTTTTAGTTTCTTCCACATATTTGTTAGACTTCCTTTATTTACATTGTCCATAAATAGGTTTAGTTAGTTTCTTTTATCTTTTTTTCTTGATTAAATGTATTCTTATCTTACTCTTTGGTATTCTCTTTGATTCTCATTTTATTGATTTTCATTTATTTGTTCTCTGTTCTTTACCCTTTATTTTAATTGTTTGCTGCATTTTCTAAAGATTTTCTTACACTATTTTGTTGTTTCTCAATATTTATATATCTTAGAGTTTTATGTTTTGAATTTTCCACATACTATTTAAACTCCTTCTTATATCTTTTTCTTTCATCATTTATAAGTCTATGTGCCATTTAGGTTATCAATTTCTTCTTCTTAGAGATTTTCTTGTATAAATCTTTCAAATTTTTCTTATATCTCTTTTTTCTTTAATAGTAGGTAGTTTATTTTTGCTATCTTTTATGGCTTTCTTACTTCTTTACCCATCTTTACCTATATAATACCAGGCATATGGTCTCCTATTATGTATGAGTAATAAAAAGCACTTTTTATCACCTTTTCTCTCATTCTCTCTTCGATTAAATAGTAATCTATTTTATACTCATTGTTTTAGTGAATAAAGGTACCTATTTCAGTTGGGTCTAGGCATATTAAATTATTCTGTTCCATAAACTGTGTCATTCTCTTCCCTGCTGAGTTTGTTTTCTTTGGCAGTTATTTTTCTTTGTGTGCATTTCAGTCTCCTATTATCATTATATTAAGTCCTTTTTCTATTGCTTATAGTTTAAATTCATTCACTAAATTATAGAAAGGCTCATAATGTTCGTTGTTATTTGCAACAGGAGCGTAGACATTTATTACTGCTAATTATTTCATTATTTCTATTGCCATTTCTCTCACTCCTCCAAAAAGCGTCATTTGGTTTACTTCATTCTATATCTCTCTCATCTCCTTACATATGTCGTTTCTAATATAGAATGCTACTCCTTTTCCTTTTTTTGATCCCACATTTATTAAGTTTTTATATCCTGCTATATTACACACATCTTTTTAGTCTTCAATCTAAATTTCTTATATTGCCATTATGTGGATACTTTTTTGAGTCATAAATTTGGCTAGTGCCTCTTTTGCACTTCTTACTCCCCTAACATTTGCTGTCCCTATTTTTATGACTTATTCTTAATCTTTTTTTACACTCATTCCCTCTACTTCCTCTTCACCTTATTCTTCTTTTTATTCATCTTCCTTCTCCACCTTTTCTTCTTCTTATCTATCATTCTATGCTTCCATATTATTTTCTTTATTAGTTCTTTCCCCTTTTTTGTCTTTTTCATCTTATTATCTACCTTTTCCTTCTTCTTATCTATTCTAATCTTCTTCTTTTTCGTTTTCCTATTACTTGAAGTCGGATAATTGTTCATTTTTATTTTTCGGTTTCTTAGCATAGTACATTCTCATTGAAGTTTGCTTCAATTTACTTCTTTCTTCTCACTTTTATCTTGCATCTTATTCTTTTTCTTCTTGAGTTTGTTCTATTTCTTTTTGCTTTTTTCCTTTATTTACGTTTTTCTTGACATACTCCATTACACTATTTTTTTTATTTCTTATTTCTTTTGTTAGGGTTTAGCGTTTTTACCATCACCTATCTTATCCTTTTCTCTAATTTGCTTTATGGTATATCTTATTATTTAGTTGATTGCTTTCTATTTTATTTAATTATTTGAACATTTCTCTATCCCTCTGTCTTACATATTTCCAATTCCATTTTGATGAAAAATAATATTTATTTATTCTTTTAGCATAAAAGACTTTTATTATTTAATTGTTTAGTTGTTTTAATTATTTTTCTATTCTCCTCATTTTATTTCCTTCTCTTCTTCCCTTGATTCCTCTATAATCATTTATTCTTCTTCTCCAATTATCCTCTTATTTGCTTGATTTGCTTGATTTGCTTGATTTGCTTCAAAATCTGGTTTTTTTATTGTTAAAATAACTTCTCCTTCAAGCTTCTCTAATTCTCTTGTAATTAGCTTTTTCCTTTTTGCTGCTTCTACCCTTCTGCATTGCTGGTCTGTGTGCCCTTTCACTTTACATAGGCAGCAGATAAAATTTACTGGGTGTTATATTCTTATTTTGTTTCCATTCAAATCTATTAATTCTGGTATCCTCTTTGCTTCGTCTACATCCTTTAAATCTAGGTAGACTACACTGCTCCCTGTTAGCATTGTTGTGTTTGGATATGTATGCTATATCTCTCCTCTTGATTTTCCATATTATTTTATTATTTCCATTACTTCCTTCATATTTGAGTATTCGTTAATTATAAAGTAAATTGGGTAGTTATGAATGTCAAAATATTCCAATTAGTTTCTAGCTTAGATAGGAATTCTAACTCCTTTGAATGTTCAATCCCTGAATTAAGTGAAATGTTAGTATCTTTCTTCATTGTTAAATACCAAGTATACAATTCCGTTTTATTTCACTATGAACTTCGCCACTGGTTGTCCGTAATCCTTCCATATTTGATTTCTAAACACTTGTATAACTTCTTAGTTTAAAATATTTGAAAAGCTTAAAGTTTATTTAGTGCTAATTTAGTCAGCATTCCTGAAATAATTTTTTTAAGTTAACGATTAGCAAATTTAAAAATTGAAATTTGTTCAATGTAGAGAAATTGATTATCTTATAGTTAAAACCTTTATATTCAAACTTTAGAGTTTGACTGAACTCACAATTGAAAAGGGAGAAAATATTAGCGCAGAGAGTATTGAATATATTTTTAAAAACAACAGAAGTTTAAAGCAATTAAAGCTCTTTGGATTACATTTCTAAAAGGAAAGATTAGAATTAAAAGATAAGAAAAATTAGTTTTACGAGTTCTGGAATTGAAACTATTTAAAGTTTTCTAATGCTCACTTCTTTAATAAGATTTGGTTGAAGTAATAGAAAATGAACTAATTGAGTTAATGAATGGTTTTCCTTCTCTTGAAGTTATATGCATATGATTTACCAACTTGAGACGTTTAAAATATGATTTCAGTTAATATTGCATTTAATTTTAGATTCTATTTATTAAAGTAATAAAAGACTTAGTTCTTTGTTTTTATTCCTTTCCTTATCTCATAGTAAATATTTATAACATAAACTTAATCTTCATGTAATAATCATGAATGCTAGTATTTTATATTTGCTTAGCTTCAATATCTTGAGTCCTTTTTCTGTATTTGCTTCTTTAAGGTTTAAAATGTAATTTTATCTATATAATAAAGATTAAATTTAAAAAGTAAATAGTGTCTATATATATGAAGCCTATTAGTTATTATAATATAAGTAAATAAGAAAAATAACTATGAAGGTGATATTCATAAGACAGAAAATTTAAAAGAAAAATATAAATAAAAGTAAGAAAATATAATAGAGAAGATAGCTACATTATATTGATTACTTGAGTGAACTATATGCTGCTAATCATTCCTTTAATTTGGAATTCTACTAAAATAACTCAAAGTCTAAATTAATATTTTATTATTTCTATTTATTATTAATAATATGCTAAAACTTAATTCAAAAAACATCGCCCAATGGAACAAACCCTTTCTCCACTAAAACGCTTCTCGTAGCTCCTTAGATCAATCTTTCCAGCTCTAACAAACTCCAACAAAGACAAAAAAGAAATAATATTGTAAAATCTCAGAAGAAAAATAATTTCCTTCCAATATTTAAAAAAAAAGTTACACCCTCGAACAACTTATGAACTTAGATAAAAAGTCTCTTGTTTAAATCATTGATAAGGTAGAGAACCTCGAACATTACGTCATGAGTTTACAATAAGACTTATAAAATCATGTCAAGGACGAGAAACCGCATAATGAATTTGTGACCAAAGAGGACATTAACAACAGATATTAAGAAATAGAATGCGATATAGTAAGAATTAATGAATAAATGGGAACAGATTTCTTAAAGAATGAAAACGCATTTTAATAAATAACGGACATAAAAAAGAGACTAGGAAAATTAGAGGAATAAGACCTAAAAAGAAATAATGATCCAATGGTAATAGAAGAATAACCTATGACGACAGAAAAATTTTCAAGAAAAAATGTTATATATGCGGCAGTTTATTCCACTTATGAAAAAAGTGTGAGGAATTGGTAAATAAGAAAAAATTTTGGAAAGAACTTACAAATTTTAATCCTTCCTCGGATGGTTAGCTTTGAAGAAAAAAGATAACTCCAAGACCATTCGGAAAGCTCGGAAGTGAACTTGGGTGGAGACACCGGCGAGTCCGAGACCCTATAAAAGGTAATGCAGGGGGTTATGGACCTATTAAGGAAACATTCCATTATCCATAAAATGTTTAATTTAATTTAATGCTAAAACTTAATAAAAAATCCTTGTTTTAGGTTAAAAAATAATTATAAAGTGTTTATTGTATTTATGAAGTAGTAGATTTAAATAATAAATATGAATAATAATTGAAAAGTTATGAGCAATATAGCAAGTTTATATTCTATTGATTAAAATTGTAATAACGCAGACATGGTCTAGTGGCTATGACGACTGCTCGACACGCAGTAGGTCGTGGGTTCGATCCCCACTGTCTGTATAGTTTTATTTAAATTATTAAATTATTAAATATTAGTAAAAGCTTTTAGTTATTAACTATATAATCTCTTATTTAAATAGACTTAACTACTACCTTTATTTTATTAGTAGCTATTAAATTTTAATACATTTATAAAATAAATGTTCTCATTTATATTAAATTTACTTATAATTTTAAATTAAAGGCTTCTAAGATATAACTATAAGTATAACTTACTCCTTAATTATAGCTAAATTAATATAATTACTACACTCAAACTAATTTAAGTGTTTTGAAGAATAGATGCTTAATATATTTTAAAGGATATATTTAGATTGTAATTATTTAGATAAATAGCATGCAAACATAAAGCAAACTTTATCTTTAGTATTAATAGATTATACATTTACTACTTTTATTATTTCTTCTAGCTTTATCTTAATAAGCATAATCAATTCACCTAGAGATAAATTACATATATTAAAAAGCGTGATTTTTATAAGAGCAAATAAAATTTAGCTTAATAACTCTAAAAGGTAAAAAAAATGAAGCCTGGGTTTCTTACTAAATAAATTTAGATTGGTAAAAATTAAGAAGAATAAGAAGGGAACAGATAGAAATTAGTTAAGCAAGAAAAAGAATGGCTCTCCTTCAAAATAAGATACTAAAATTTAATAAGATTTTTAAGAAGCCATACAGCAAGAAGTATCAGAATTCAACATCTAACAATAGATAAGTTATGAAAAGCTTATAAAGGTGGTGCTTAACTTCCAAGAAGAGGTTAAAAAGCTTCGAAAGGAGAACGTCAAGCTGACAGAATTAGTGACTGGAGGACTCTAAGATTCTATTGACCTAAGACTGAACAACCAAGAAAGAGAAATCAGTGCACTCTGAAACTATCAATGTGAACAGCTGAGCCAGACAAACTCTAAAGTCTAAAGGATATAGGACTAAAATTAACTGCTTGAAAGCATTCTTCAAAGTTAAAATCTTTACTCCCAACACAAAACTTGGAAATAGAAAAAGAAAACAATGAAAAATAATAATGAAAAATGAAAACAAGGAAAAGGAAGCGTTGCTACTACTGTAGTAGCATATAACATTTATATAGAAATTGCTGTGTTTTTAAAATTTAAAAAACATTATTGAATCTAGGAAAAAATAAAAAGAGAACAACTTTATTGCAACCAAGAAAGATAAATCTATAGAAGAAAAGAAAACTAACAACTTCTGTGATTATATTAAATAGGACCTTAAAGGAGAAAACTTTATGATATTCAAGAGCGACCTTCTAAAAAATTTATAAACTTCTTTGAGCAGCAGTCATGAACTACAGCAAAACTATTTTTAATTATTTAATTAATAAATCTAAAATATTTTATATTGGACTTTATAAAATATAGTGAAATGAGTCTATAGTCATAAGTTACAGTAGAATGATAAATAAAATTCCAATTAATAGTATTAATATAAAATATTATTAAGATTTATAATAAATTTAAAAATTCAATCTCCTTAATTTAGATATTTTATTTATTATTTTAACTGACTCAAATTATTTTAATTTATTTAAGTTAAATAACATATTTTTATTCTAATATCTTAAACAGTGAAATATATTTCTCCAAATCTTATTTATTTTTTTTTTATAATTTCTTCATTAAATTCTCATTAATAATAATTAATCATAGTGGCACTACAATTATTAGATTAACCACTTTTAATTCCAGGTTTATTTTTTCTTAGAAATTACTGTTGCTTTATGCGTAGTTGTCCATATAGATTTCTTGCTCATTCTTTTTCTTCACGAAGTGCAATTATACTTATCTAAATTTTCTAAAATAAGACTTCTCTCCTGCATAAATTATCTATTTTTTAAACTTAATTAAGTATTTAATCTGAGTTTTTTCTTTTATTTCTTCTTAATTTTAATAAATTTTTATTTTTTATTTAAGTTTTAAGTTTAACTTATTTAGAAGCACTTCTTACTATTTTCTCTTTTTTCTAAACTCAAAACTTCAAATGATCAATTTAATTTATTTAACTTTATTGCATTTCCATTATTTTTCTTTTATTTTTTCTATTTTTTAAATATTTTCTTCTAAGCTAATTTGGGAATTTTTATTAAATAGTTATAATTTCTTAATTTTTTTTATATTTGGATGCTTCCTCATTCAGTTAAGAAATTACTTGTAGTTAAGATAAAACTAAATAAAATTTTAAATTAAGTATCTTGGTAGCTTTTCGATAATATTAGCTAATGATTTAGATAGATTGGTATCGTTAATTTTTCTTATTCTGAAGTAGATTATAATATTTACTGTTACTATTAATTATTTATTTTAATATTTGTCATTTAAGTATTTTATTTACTAAATTATAGTAAATAATTTAATAAATGTATATTTAATAATTTTAATTTTCTTTAAAGTATAATATTATATTATTAAGAATCCTTTATTTAGTTTTCGAATTAAATATAACTAACTATTTATTTAAATAAATAAAGTTAACTAAATGTTTATTATAATTTTTAAAATGATTGATTACATGCTTTTATATATATAGTAAACTAAAAGTAATTAAAGTTTAGCATTCCATGGATTTTTAACCAGGTTTTTGCTACCATTTTTTAGCGTGGATGGATACCCCGCCATTTTTTTTTGTGGATGGAACCACTAAAGATCTTCTGTCTTTTATACGAATATCTTCTTCTTGTAAATTCCCGTTTCGGTGATTCAGAGTCTGCTAAGCATTATTAACGTTCTTTGTTGTTCTTTCATCTAAATTTATCTTCACTGATCTCAATTTTGTAATAGGTGTCACTTTGATTGGTCTTTTCTTGAATCTCTTCAGAAATACTTTTTTTCAAGTTAATCGATTCTTTGGAGTAATTCTATATTAATCTTTTCGCCATTCTATTTTTCTTGGATGTTTGTTTATGTAGAAACTTTTTCAATAATCATATTTTGTTCTTGCTTAAAATTCGATTGAGATTATTCATATAGTTACTATTCCGTGACTAAATTATTTTAAATCAATTGTCGTCTTATTATTAGTAGCTCGTTGTTTTAATCTTCGATAGTATTCATTAGTTCTCTTATTTTTCCCCTTGATTGTAAATTGTTTCCTAATAATTTTGTATTATTGTTTTCATTTAGTCAATTTATATTTAGATTTCTGATTATTTTTGTACTTTTACTGGATTCGTCTCTATTGTTCCAATTATAACTTTTCCTTCAGATGAGGAACTTTATTTATCTTCTTCTTGTTATTGTTTCTGCATTAGTTTCGCAGCTTTCCTTTTTGCGTTCTTAATTTGGTTTTTGGAAAGGCAAATAGATGATTCCATTTTTTTTAACATGCTTTTATAAATTTAGTTAAACTAACTATTATACACTCACGAAAGTTTATCTACAAGGAGGCTATTTTGTTTTAAGTTGCTTTAGTATATTTTATTATTTATGGTAGGTTCTTTTTGATTATGGCAATTATTTTACAATTGATACTCTTAAATAAAAGTAAGGAATAATTTAATGCTTATAATCAGCTAATTATAATTAAATTATAATTAAGGGGAATCTAACTTTAACCTTTATGGTATATGTATAACTACTGAGAATTAAAAAATGGGTATATTAAATTTAAATTATAGAAGCTT
Source organism: Loxodes magnus (assembly GCA_946699065.1). NCBI lineage: Eukaryota > Ciliophora > Karyorelictea > Loxodida > Loxodidae > Loxodes > Loxodes magnus. The sequence continues at coordinate 113,366 of CAMPDV010000798.1, read as the reverse complement.
AAAATAAGAATTGTTACTATTTATGTGAACTGATGTAAATATAGATCTGTTAACTAAGCAGTAGAAGTTTATATTAGAATAATTTTTAGATTTAAATACTTTTTGGTTAAAGAATTTATAATTGAAATGTAGGGGCTACTCAAGTGTAAATCATGCTAATAAAATTTCGATTTAGATAGGAAAAATCCTTTGCTACTGCCTTGTGAACATACTATGTGTGCTTATTGTCTAAACCAATAAAACGAAATAAAGAAATAAATAAAATGTGTTGAATGCAAATAAGTCTATAAATAAAATCCTAGCTAATTAGAAAAAAATAAAGAATAAATTAGATAATTTTAGATTTAAACTCTTTCTTAATTACTAAAATATAAGAAGAATTTTAAATAAATCATTAAGTAAATCAGAGTAAGTTAAAATGGTTTGCTTAATGAAATAGTAAATCTATTAACATCAACAGCTTTTGCAGCCTCCAACAAAATGCTTATTCTGCTATCTCAATAAATTATAAAAATAAGTAATGCCATTACATTTATTGAAGAAGCTCTAAGTTAAAACTTTATAAAGCTTTAGACTTCCAAAATTTAATAGTTCTTTAATTTAGATCAGCTTGAAAAAATAAAAGCTTAAGGAGAGAAAGAGCTTATAAACTTTAAAAAATTAAAGTAACTAACTCTCAAACATTTTACAAGCATTTTGCCTCAATAAGAATTTAAATTGATAATTAAGAAAAGCAAAGTACCCTTAAAATAGCTTGAAATTTAATAAAATAATCCAATTAAAGAAATTATATAAAAGCCTTAGACAGCAACTCCATCTTAAAATGGTAGAAAGCATATCGGTTTCTGTGAATTAATTTCTACAATCTAAATGAATTCTAAAAGGAAAATAGATTATATTAAGGAAGTAATGAGGTAAAAGTTTATTTCTAATGAGATATAAAATTTAGTTAAAACAGATGAAAATTTAACATAGATAGAATAACTAGGAAGCGAAGAGCTAGTAATTACAGGTGGCTAAAATAATAACCAAAGTTTATTTTAGTTATATAACTAGAGAAATGTTTAACAATTCTAGATGCTTAGCGGAAGATTTAATCATCGAACAGTTTTTGACAAAAAAGATTTCATTTATATTTTATCTGGCAATGATTAAGAAAAATGTGAAGTTTTTAAATTTTAAGATAGCAATTTTACATAAATATAAGACATTCCTTAAACGAGGGCTAACTTTGGTGCCTTTTATTATGTAGAATAAAATGAAATTTACATAACAGGTGGATACTTTTATTACACTTTCAAATAAGAAATTTAGACTTACAATATGAGCAATGACACATGAAAAATACATTCAGTCTAGCTTCCTGAAAAAGCATAAACTACAGCAGCATACGTTTAAGAAAAAAAATCATCGCTTCTGTATTTTAATTAGTGATATAATGAAAAAACTTTAGTATTCGACTTTAAGAATATTGCTTAGCATGGAAATAAGTTTACAACTGAACTTAGTGTATTTACATAACCTGTTGTAAAAGATGAATAAGTTTATCAGTATAACAGCAATACAGTACTATTTACTTATAATTATGAGAAGGCTGAATGGAATAAAATTTAATGAGTAACTTGATTTAACATTAAAAATGTATTTTCTAAAGTGATATATAACTATTTAAGATAAGTTTAATTAGATATTACATTCTATTTATATTAACTAATTTAAAAGTATCATAATAAACTGAATATTCATTATATTAAATCAATAATTTAGAATTAAAAGTAGTTATCACTCTATTCAAATATTAAACTATGTTAATTTCATTTAATACATAGAATTATTTATTTAGTTGCTTATAGCTTCTCTCTCATTTCTCTTTATATTAAGCATTTATTTTATAAAATGCTAGCTGAATATGTAATACTTATCACTTTATTCTGCAATAATTTTATAAGTATTGTATACTTATATATACCAATAAAAGTGAAAATGTAGTGTTTAATTAATAAAATATTTCTATAAAATAAACATATCATATTATATACATTCTTTATTTTTTTAATTATTATATCAAATAATTTAAAAAGCTATCAAATAAATAACCAAGAACACTAAGCAAGATTTTTATTTGGTGAATATTAATTCCTTAAAAAGATACTTAAACTAAGTATATTTAAAATGCTTATTAAATATATAATTATATATTTTCATTTATTTATTTTAATATTCAAAATACATATTTAAGATTAAATAAATACTTAAATATTATTATAAATTTATACCTTTTTAACTACAAATATCTTATTAATATGCAATCATTACATTTTTTAACTTAAATATAATAAATAAATAAATTTCATTATAGAGCGCCTAGCACCTCGTTGGTGCGCAGCTCTTTAATAAATATTTCAATACATGTCTATTTCTTCAAGTAAGCCTTCAGATAATAAAAATTCTTCTCTTATTAGTTCCATATCTTCATCATTTTCTTCTTCATTATCTCTTGTTCTTCTGTCTTCTATCTATCTACGTTTTATTGATTCTTTGTTACAAGCGTCCATTATTTTTTTTACATACTTTGCCAATTTTCGTTTCTAATTCTTTTCTTCTTAATCAAGCTTTTATAAACTCATAAAATTATCCTTTTCCTGCTCTATAATCTTTTCCTATTTCTTTTTTTCATTCGATTTTCTTTTCTAAGTATCCTTTTTTTCTTTTTTCTAACATGTTTTTGATATAATCTTTTATTATCAAGTCAGTTTTAGCTCTTTTTTACTCTTCTTAGGTTCTAATGAATTTTTCGAATTTTGCCGTACCTCATATTATATCAAATAGTTCCATTCTTTGTCTTTCTACTCCTATTGTTCTTAACTTTCTAATACATATTTATCTACTTTCTTTGTATTCTGAGCGTTTTTATATGATATGCCTTTCGTTTTCTCTTGCATCATTACAGAAAGGGCATTTGCTTGTCGCAACTAAGTGTCTTTCTTTTAAACAATCCTGGCTCCCATTACATCTCGTTCTTATTCTAAATATGTAGCATATTTCTTCTTTTCTATTTTTATTGTATCTCAGGTAGTGTGGTGGTCCTACTACATATTCATCAAATCATGTTTTTCTATACTGTAGAGTTGTTATCATTTACTCCATTCTTTCTCTATCTTCTACGTATACTCTATGTTCTCAGATTGCACGATTAATGCTTTTCTTCCCTTTTTGATTATTATTACCATCATCTATAAATATATTTTTGTCTTCAATTTATAATTCTAATTTTATTGTTGTGCAGTATTGTTCAAAAATAAAGTTCTCTTCTTTACTTAGGTCGAACATTAATCCATCTACTGTTTTTCCTTAGTTACCTATTAATCTGCCTCTTAATCTCAGCGTTTTCTGCCATAGGTAATGTTTAAATTTCATAAACTGTAACTCGTATTCTAGCATCTCATTTTACACTTAGAAAGGGGCATCTATGATTGCTCGTAAAGATCTTCTCTATATTATTTCTAATTGTTCCATCACTTATTTTCCTACAAATTATTCACAATATGGGATAACTTCTGTCCCATAGCTGAATACTGAACTTACGAACGTTTTTATCATTATTCCTGCATTATATAGTGTTAATCCCTTATTCATTGTTATTTTACCCAGTATTCATGTTTACATCTTTTATGCTGCTTCTAGTCTGTTCTCCATGTGTTTTTCAAAGCTGATGGTCTCTTCTATTATATGCCCTAGGTACTAAAAGGACGTTAATCTTTCGATTCTTAAATTTCCCACCTCAATACTATTGCCTATATTTTCTCAGTTTCTATTTTCTGCTGCTTTTCATATCATTCATTTTTTTTATCTGCAATTTCCAGTTTGTATTTTTCTGCCCATGAGGTTAAATTTTTGATTACTTCCTCTAATTATTCTCATTCACTAAGACTAGGTCATCTGCATACGCAAAACATCCTGCATATATTTCTTGTGTTCATCCCTCTTCGTTTTTAAAGTCTATCGTAATTCCTAGCTTTTAATATTCCAAGCTATGGAGAAGTCTTTCTATTATTAAGTTAAATAGTCTTGGCGACGTTATGCTTCCCTGTTTTAGTCCTTTATATGTCGCGAATGATTTTGCTACCTATTTATTGATTTTAAGTTTAATTTCTTCTTCACAGTAGAAGTTTGCTAGGAGTTTAATTATCTATTCCGGTACTTTTAGATCGTTTAGGATTTATCATATATCTTTTCTTTGCACCGAGTTGTACGCTTTTTTAATATCAACAAATATTACGAAAACATCTTTTTTGTTCCGTATTGATCATTCCTATACCGTTCTTAGGTTGAAAATTTATAGTGAGCATGATTTTCCTTTTTTAAAGCCATATTAATATTCGCTTTCATCATTATGCAGATATCCTTATAGTTGCTAGAAAATTCATGCATCTACTATTTTTAAAGCATGATTCAGTAAAGAGATTGGTCTATAATTCATCGGGTTCATCTGTCCTTTTTTGTATATTAATATTATATATTATTATTTCATCTCTTAGGGTATTACTCCCTCTTAAATCATCTTAACTATCATTTTACATGTTACTTCTGTTAGTTTTTTCCCGCCTGCTAATATTGTACCTACTTGTATTTCATCAGGTCCTGCTGCTTTTCATTTCGCCAATTAGTTGATGATTTCTCAAATTTCATATTCGTTTACCACTATTTATCTCTTGTTTAAGTATTTAGTTGGTAACGTATTATCGCCATCTTCATACAGTTTCTATCATTCATCCCTGAAAGTATTAACATCTTCTTTTAATAAGGGTACTCATTAATTATTTTTTCTATTAAGACAGTTTTTTAGTTTCTTCCACATATTTGTTAGACTTCCTTTATTTACATTGTCCATAAATAGGTTTAGTTAGTTTCTTTTATCTTTTTTTCTTGATTAAATGTATTCTTATCTTACTCTTTGGTATTCTCTTTGATTCTCATTTTATTGATTTTCATTTATTTGTTCTCTGTTCTTTACCCTTTATTTTAATTGTTTGCTGCATTTTCTAAAAATTTTCTTACACTATTTTGTTGTTTCTCAATATTTATATATCTTAGAGTTTTATGTTTTGAATTTTCCACATAACATTTAAACTCCTTCTTATATCTTTTTCTTTCATCATTTATAAGTCTATATGCCGTTTAGGTTATCAATTTCTTCTTCTTAGAGATTTTCTTGTATAAGTCTTTCAAATTTTTCTTATATCTCTTTTTTCTTTAATAGTAGGTAGTTTATTTTTGCTATCTTTTATGGCTTTCTTACTTCTTTACCCATCTTTACCTATATAATACCAGGCATATGGTCTCCTATTACGTATGAGTAATAAAAATCACTTTTTATCACCTTTTCTCTCATTCTCTCTTCGATTAAATAGTAATCTATTTTATACTCATTGTTTTAGTGAATAAAGGTACCTATTTCAGTTGGGTCTAGGCATATTAAATTATTCTGTTCCATAAACTGTGTCATTCTCTTCCCTGCTGAGTTTGTTTTCTTTGGCAGTTATTTTTCTTTGTGTGCATTTCAGTCTCCTATTATCATTATATTAAGTCCTTTTTCTATTGCTTATAGTTTAAATTCATTCACTAAATTATAGAAAGGCTCATAATGTTTGTTGTTATTTGCAACAGGAGCGTAGACATTTATTACTGCTAATTATTTCATTATTTCTATTGCCATTTCTCTCGCTCCTCCAAAAAGCGTCATTTGGTTTACTTCATTCTATATCTCTCTCATCTCCTTACATATGTCGTTTCTAATATAGAATGCTACTCCTTTTCCTTTTTTTGATCCCACATTTATTAAGTTTTTATATCCTGCTATATTACACACATCTTTTTAGTCTTCAATCTAAATTTCTTATATTGCCATTATGTGGATACTTTTTTGAGTCATAAATTTGGCTAGTGCCTCTTTTGCACTTCTTACTCCCCTAACATTTGCTGTCCCTATTTTTATGACTTATTCTTAATCTTTTTTTACACTCATTCCCTCTACTTCCTCTTCACCTTATTCTTCTTTTTATTCATCTTCCTTCTCCACATTTTCTTCTTCTTATCTATCATTCTATGCTTCCATATTATTTTCTTTATTAGTTCTTTCCCCTTTTTTGGCTTTTTCATCTTATTATCTACCTTTTCCTTCTTCTTATCTATTCTAATCTTCTTCTTTTTCGTTTTCCTATTACTTGAAGTCGGATTATTGTTCATTTTTATTTTTCGGTTTCTTAGCATAGTACATTCTCATTGAAGTTTGCTTCAATTTACTTCTTTCTTCTCACTTTTATCTTGCATCTTATTCTTTTTCTTCTTGAGTTTGTTCTATTTCTTTTTGCTTTTTTCCTTTATTTACGTTTTTCTTGACATACTCCATTACACTATTTTTTTTATTTCTTATTTCTTTTGCTAGGGTTTAGCGTTTTTACCATCACCTATCCTATCCTTTTCTCTAATTTGCTTTATGGTATATCTTATTATTTAGTTGATTGCTTTCTATTTTATTTAATTATTTGAACATTTCTCTATCCCTCTGTCTTACATATTTTCAATTCCATTTTGATGAAAAATAATATTTATTTATTCTTTTAGCATAAAAGATTTTTTATTATTTAATTGTTTAGTTGTTTTAATTATTTTTCTATTCTCCTCATTTTATTTCCTTCTCTTCTTCCCTTGATTCCTCTATAATCATTTATTCTTCTTCTCCAATTATCCTCTTATTTGCTTGATTTGCTTCAAAATCTGGTTTGTTTATTGTTAAAATAACTTCTCCTTCAAGCTTCTCTAATTCTCTTGTAATTAGCTTTTTCCTTTTTGCTGCTTCTACCCTTCTGCATTGCTGGTCTGTGTGCCCTTCCACTTTACATAGGCAGCAGATAAAATTTACTGGGTGTTATATTCTTATTTTGTTTCCATTCAAATCTATTACTTCTGGTATCCTCTTTGCTTCGTCTACATCCTTTAAATCTAGGTAGACTACACTGCTCCCTGTTAGCATTGTTGTGTTTGGATATGTATGCTATATCTCTCCTCTTGATTTTCCATATTATTTTATTATTTCCATTACTTCCTTCATATTTGAGTATTCGTTAATTATAAAGTAAATTGGGTAGTTATGAATGTCAAAATATTCCAATTAGTTTCTAGCTTAGATAGGAATTCTAACTCCTTTGAATGTTCAATCCCTGAATTAAGTGAAATGTTAGTATCTTTCTTCATTGTTAAATACCAAGTATACAATTCCGTTTTATTTCACTATGAACTTCGCCACTGGTTGTCCGTAATCCTTCCATATTTGATTTCTAAACACTTGTATAACTTCTTAGTTTAAAATATTTGAAAAGCTTAAAGTTTATTTAGTGCTAATTTAGTCAGCATTCCTGAAATAATTTTTTTAAGTTAACGATTAGCAAATTTAAAAATTGAAATTTGTTCAATGTAGAGAAATTGATTATCTTATAGTTAAAACCTTTATATTCAAACTTTAGAGTTTGACTGAACTCACAATTGAAAAGGGAGAAAATATTAGCGCAGAGAGTATTGAATATATTTTTAAAAACAACAGAAGTTTAAAGCAATTAAAGCTCTTTGGATTACATTTCTAAAAGGAAAGATTAGAATTAAAAGATAAGAAAAATTAGTTTTACGAGTTCTGGAATTGAAACTATTTAAAGTTTTCTAATGCTCACTTCTTTAATAAGATTTGGTTGAAGTAATAGAAAATGAACTAATTGAGTTAATGAATGGTTTTCCTTCTCTTGAAGTTATATGCATATGATTTACCAACTTGAGACGTTTAAAATATGATTTCAGTTAATATTGCATTTAATTTTAGATTCTATTTATTAAAGTAATAAAAGACTTAGTTCTTTGTTTTTATTCCTTTCCTTATCTCATAGTAAATATTTATAACATAAACTTAATCTTCATGTAATAATCATGAATGCTAGTATTTTATATTTGCTTAGCTTCAATATCTTGAGTCCTTTTTCTGTATTTGCTTCTTTAAGGTTTAAAATGTAATTTTATCTATATAATAAAGATTAAATTTAAAAAGTAAATAGTGTCTATATATATGAAGCCTATTAGTTATTATAATATAAGTAAATAAGAAAAATAACTATGAAGGTGATATTCATAAGACAGAAAATTTAAAAGAAAAATATAAATAAAAGTAAGAAAATATAATAGAGAAGATAGCTACATTATATTGATTACTTGAGTGAACTATATGCTGCTAATCATTCCTTTAATTTGGAATTCTACTAAAATAACTCAAAGTCTAAATTAATATTTTATTATTTCTATTTATTATTAATAATATGCTAAAACTTAATTCAAAAAACATCGCCCAATGGAACAAACCCTTTCTCCACTAAAACGCTTCTCGTAGCTCCTTAGATCAATCTTTCCAGCTCTAACAAACTCCAACAAAGACAAAAAAGAAATAATATTGTAAAATCTCAGAAGAAAAATAATTTCCTTCCAATATTTAAAAAAAAAGTTACACCCTCGAACAACTTATGAACTTAGATAAAAAGTCTCTTGTTTAAATCATTGATAAGGTAGAGAACCTCGAACATTACGTCATGAGTTTACAATAAGACTTATAAAATCATGTCAAGGACGAGAAACCGCATAATGAATTTGTGACCAAAGAGGACATTAACAACAGATATTAAGAAATAGAATGCGATATAGTAAGAATTAATGAATAAATGGGAACAGATTTCTTAAAGAATGAAAACGCATTTTAATAAATAACGGACATAAAAAAGAGACTAGGAAAATTAGAGGAATAAGACCTAAAAAGAAATAATGATCCAATGGTAATAGAAGAATAACCTATGACGACAGAAAAATTTTCAAGAAAAAATGTTATATATGCGGCAGTTTATTCCACTTATGAAAAAAGTGTGAGGAATTGGTAAATAAGAAAAAATATTTGGAAAGAACTTACAAATTTTAATCCTTCCTCGGATGGTTAGCTTTGAAGAAAAAAGATAACTCCAAGACCATTCGGAAAGCTCGGAAGTGAACTTGGGTGGAGACACCGGCGAGTCCGAGACCCTATAAAAGGTAATGCAGGGGGTTATGGACCTATTAAGGAAACATTCCATTATCCATAAAATGTTTAATTTAATTTAATGCTAAAACTTAATAAAAAATCCTTGTTTTAGGTTAAAAAATAATTATAAAGTGTTTATTGTATTTATGAAGTAGTAGATTTAAATAATAAATATGAATAATAATTGAAAAGTTATGAGCAATATAGCAAGTTTATATTCTATTGATTAAAATTGTAATAACGCAGACATGGTCTAGTGGCTATGACGACTGCTCGACACGCAGTAGGTCGTGGGTTCGATCCCCACTGTCTGTATAGTTTTATTTAAATTATTAAATTATTAAATATTAGTAAAAGCTTTTAGTTATTAACTATATAATCTCTTATTTAAATAGACTTAACTACTACCTTTATTTTATTAGTAGCTATTAAATTTTAATACATTTATAAAATAAATGTTCTCATTTATATTAAATTTACTTATAATTTTAAATTAAAGGCTTCTAAGATATAACTATAAGTATAACTTACTCCTTAATTATAGCTAAATTAATATAATTACTACACTCAAACTAATTTAAGTGTTTTGAAGAATAGATGCTTAATATATTTTAAAGGATATATTTAGATTGTAATTATTTAGATAAATAGCATGCAAACATAAAGCAAACTTTATCTTTAGTATTAATAGATTATACATTTACTACTTTTATTATTTCTTATAGCTTTATCTTAATAAGCATAATCAATTCACCTAGAGATAAATTACATATATTAAAAAGCGTGATTTTTATAAGAGCAAATAAAATTTAGCTTAATAAATCTAAAATATTTTATATTATACTTTATAAAATATAGTGAAATGAGCCTATAGTCATAAGTTACAGTAGAATGATAAATAAAATTCCAATTAATATTATTAATAAATATAAAATATTATTAAGATTTATAATAAATTTAAAAATTCAATCTCCTTAATTTAGATATTTTATTTATTATTTTAACTGATTCAAATTATTTTAATTTATTTAAGTTAAATAAGATATTTTTATTCTAATATCTTAAACAGTGAAATATATTTCTCCAAATCTTATTTATTTATTTTTATAATTTCTTCATTAAATTCTCATTAATAATAATTAATCATAGTGGCACTACAATTATTAGATTAACCACTTTTAATTTCAGGTTTATTTTTTCTTAGAAAATTACTGTTGCTTTATGCGAAGTTGTCCATATAGATTTCTTGCTCATTCTTTTTCTTCACGTAGTGCAATTATACTTATCTAAATTTTATAAAATAAGACTTCTCTCCTGCATAAATTATCTATTTTTTAAGCTTTAATTAAGTATTTAATCTGAGTTTTTTCTTTTATTTTTTCTTTTATTTCTTCTTTTATTTTAATAAATTTTTATTTTTTATTTCAGTTTTAAGTTTAACTTATTTAGAAGCACTTCTTACTATTTTCTCTTTTTTCTAAACTAAAACTTCAAATGATCAATTTAATTTATTTAACTTTATTGCATTTCCATTATTTTTCTTTTATTTTTTCTATTTTTTAAAGATTTTCTTCTAAGCTAATTTGGGAATTTTTATTAAATAGTTATAATTTATTAATTTTATTTTATATTTGGATGCTTCCTCATTCAGTTAAGAAATTACTTGCAGTTAAGATAAAAATAAATAAAATTTTAAATTAAGTATCTTGGTAGCTTTTTGATAATATTAGCTAACGATTTAGATAGATTGGTGTCGTTAATTTTTCTTATTCTAAGTAGATTATAATATTTACTGTTACCATTAATTATTTATTTTAATATTTGTTATTTAAGTATTTTATTTACTAAATTATAGTAAATAATTTAATAAATGTATATTTAATAATTTTAATTTTCTTTAAAGTATAATATTATATTATTAAGAATCCTTTATTTAGTTTTCGAATTAAATATAAATAACTATTTATTTAAATAAATAAAGTTAACTAAATGTTTATTATAATTATTTTAATAATTGATTGCATGCTTTTATAAATTTAGTTAAACTCACTATTATACACTCAGGAAAGTTTATCTACAAGGAGCCTATTTGTTTTAAGCTGGTTTAGTATATTTTATTATTTATGGTAGGTTCTTTTTGATTATGGCAATTATTTTACAATTGATACTAAATTTCTTGTTTATAACTAATAAATTAAATTTTTAGAGTGTAAAATCCTTTCTTATATAATTTGAATAATAGTAAGAGATATAATTTTAAAATACTTATATAAGTATAGTTAGGTGTATTTAAATAAAGATGAGATATATCATTTCAATAAATTCTAATTTAGTCTTAAAATAAAATGTAATAGAAAAGTAGCTTAACCAAGCAATAATATTTCATTCTATTCTTATACTTAAGAAAAACCCTAAAAACTAACTAATCCTGTAATACTTTTTTTAAAAGTCTTCCTCTTCTTCTTTCTAAGTATGAAATTCTGCCCAATCTTTGTTATAATTCACATTTATTTGATAAGTATATAACACTTGCTAATTTCAATGGAGATTTTCAAATGAGAGACTTAAAAACAAGCAAAATTACAATACTTAACACTGATGATAGTTAGCTTAATGGTTATAACTGAGAAATTCTATAAATATAAAACGATATGTTCATAGTTTCCTATGCAAACAATTTAGTAATCTACTAAATACAAGAATAACTTAAAAAATCTATTTATCAACTATAATAAAATATCTAAGCCAAACTTATTTATGACTTTAAAAGACACTATCTTTATGGCATCTATAATAGAGATTATTATGAAGGCTTTATCTTTGATTTAAAAAGAAGACAATTTATCTAGCAGAAAATATAAAAAATTCCCTATAAAACATTAGGAAGTGGAGTCGCTTATAGCAATGATAAAGCTTATGTCTTTGGAGGTTTTTCATTGCATTTATCCTAAATGAGCACCGATTTACAATATTATGATTTGGTACAGGAGCAATGATTTTATCTTGAATAAGTATTTCCAACATAGACTCATATCGTCTAAAGTTTGTACGTTCATTAAATAAAAAACATTCTTTTGTTTGATATCTGATATAAAAGTAAGACTTTCATTTTTGACGGAAAAAAACTTTTAGAGCATGGAAATGTTTATCCTACAAAAACTTGAAATTACGTTAATTTCTATCCTATAGAAAGTAAAGACTATGTTCATAATTATGTAAGTACAGAAGAAGATTTTAAATACCCCTTAAGCTCTTATGATTTAAAAAAAGGAATGTGGATGATGAGATTCTGATAAGTTATTAACCTTAAGTTTTTATAATTAGTTAAATAATAATGATTTGATCTATTTTAAGCATTTAATATTTAATATTAGGAGGTTAAAAATATTAAAAAGTAAATGATTAGTATATAATTTTTTATATGATTTAAATTAAGATAATACTTATATAAAATGAAAAGTATAATTACTTAAATAAGCAACTTAGTAAAATAATTTATATTTAATAGAAGCAAATTAAAAAAGAAATATTGTTATGCTATTTATAATTAATGTTTATTTATTTAAACTTAAATTAAAATTTATTAAATCCAAAACTTATTAGAAATATCTAAAAAACTTTTATTTTCTTATTTTTTCAAATATTAACTCATTAAATGTTTACTAATATTAAGTAAATTAATTATAAGTTAAAAATTACATCAAAATCTAAAGACAGAATAAAAAAGGAAGTTTATTGAATATTATTTAGTAATTTTCTAAGTATAAAGCTCATTATGAATTATAAATCTTTATTTTAATTAAATTTTCTATAGTTAGAAATATTATATAAATTATATAAAAAAAGACTTTTAGTTCAATGTCTGATATTAATTTAGCATTTTAAATAGATTAATAATTTAAATTATAAAGGTATTTATTTGATTTTTTAAATAAAAATTGTTTATTAAAAATAAAAATTTAATTTATTGGATCTAAGTTTTTTAAGAAAAGTTAAAATTAATTATTTTTAAATATTTTCCAATTTTATAAAATTTAATAACTATCAAAAATAAAATTTCGTAAATAATATTCCAACTATTTATAATTATCGTTTATAGTTGTTTATACTAGATTTATAATTTCTATAAAAATGTAGAAACTAATATTATTGCTTAAAAATTGTATTAAGTAGTAATCTTATAGATATAAATTATTCATTATTAAATGGAAAAATTAATTTAAAATGATAAAAAATATAAAAAAGTATATTGAATCAAATATATATTTAGGAAATTTATTTAATTAAATATTATTCAATTCATATATATTTAAAGTATACAAATTTTATCTTTTATATTATTACTTCAATCATTTTTTATTATTAACTTAAACAAATATCAATTATGATTTTAATAAAATTAATTATTTATAGAATAGTTTTAATTTAATTCCTAAATTTTATAACTATGAGTATAGATAAGTTTAATATTCTTTTATTTTAAATTATTCCTTCATTCTAAATAAAAAGAATCTTTTATCATTAACATTAATAAGATATTTATAAAATCAACTTGATAAGTTTAAAAAAGAAAAATGTAATGAAAAGGTTTAAGTAATTCCATATGATATTCAATAAAGTAAAACTTTTATTCTTAATTTATTTTATATTTCATGCTTTATAGTAAAAAATAAAAGTATTTTTATCCTTTGTATAGCATATTAAAAGATATAATAATTAATAATTATTATAATTTTTTTAAAGATATAATTAAAAAGATTTCTTAATAAATAGACATAATTCTTAAGTTAATTTTATAAAATTAAAGAATTATGTTTTTAATATTTAAGAAGAAGTTTTTATATTTAGTTAAAAGAATATTATGAATAAAAAAATACTTTTTGTTAATGAAATTATAATTAAAATTTAAGTAAATTTTAAGTTATTTTTTATAAATATTGCAAATATATTTTTTAATTCTAATGTAATTCTCTATAAGTAAAATTAAAAGTTATATGTTTTAAAATTTATGCCTTTCATAAATAATCACCTAAAATAATTAATGATATAGATATTTTAAATTTTATTGAAATGTTTAATTGTATTCTATTTAAAAATTTTACTCCCAAAGTAATAGATAAAATATAGTTAATTGATTTAAAAATTGTTAGATGAAAAGCTTTATCTTAGTAAATGAAATAGTTGAATGGTTATTTAAATATAATATTGATTAAGTTAAAATTAAAGATACTTTATAACTTTATACAAATTGCAATAGATAAAAATAAAGTTATATGACTATAAATATTAAACATACAAATATCGAGTCCTTTTAATTTATTACGTTAAAATGAGTATCTTTGCATAGAAACAATTTAAATTTGAGAAAATAAATAAAATTTCTATTATTTTTCTATAATCTTATATTTAATTTTGTAATAATATAAATAAACAGTTTCTAATTTCGTTTATTAATTAAATATCTAAAACTAAATTAAATAAATTAAATTTTAACTCTTAAACTAATAAATTAAAATAATTAGCTTTTAGTAAGAATTTAGTAAAAATTCTTAATCAATTATTATTTATTTTATCTGAATAAATATTGTTTAAATACATTGTGAACAATATATAATATAAATGTATACTAAGTTCTTTTAATTAGTCAAGATAATAATTATATAATTAAGATTTTTAAATCTAAATTAACTAATATAAGATAAATTAATTTATGAAGCTATACATTGTAATGATTACACTTTATTCAATAATAAATATATTTAAAGTTATTAAAATATTTTTATATCGTATATTCAGATTGTTGTGTAAGCAAGATCAATATACATAGTTATGAAATCAATTCTCAAAAAAGAATTATTTTGCTGCTTTTTTATTTAATAGATTAAAATTAAACTATTTATTATAACTATTAATTGGGATAAAAATACGCATTATTCTTTTTATCTAAATTCACTTACAACTTTAACTAAAAAAATAAGATCATAATTAGTTTAATAATTTTGATTTTATTCACATTTAATTTTCAAATATATATGGTATGAATAATATTAATTAAAAAATTTATCTAAAGTAAATAAATAACTTTATAAGAGAGGAATCAAAACACGTGCAAGTATATGTTCTGTTTCAAAATAGAAGAGATTTCTTATACATATATCTAAGTTAAGCTTTATTATTCTAACTTATAATATGTTCTTTTCAAGCTAGTTCTTTATGAATAAGTCTTTCGAAAGTAACTTTATTAATTAAACTCTAGCAATTATATTAATAATTAAAAATTAGTATTTTAATAATTCAAATAGATTGCTATCAAAATAACTTAAAAAATAAAAATTAAAAATACCTTGAAGAATTTGCATTAGACTAATATAAAAGGCAATTATACTTATATTAATAAATTATTATTTTAAATAAAACAAATGTTAATAAAAATAATCTGGATATAAATTTAAGTTTAAAAGAAAATATTTTGGTATATTCTTTAAGATTATTAATAGAAATTAAAAATTAGATAATATAAAACTTATATGCTTCAATCATAATTATTAGCACGAATCAATTTAGACATTTTTTAAGCGGTACATACACATAAAATAATAAACAATTAAATTAACATTTCTATTAAATTCTGTGGAAATTTAATTTTGGATTTCTTTTATTCTTAATCCTAGTTTTACATTAGTTTGGAGCTTAAAGGTTTTTATCTAATTTATATTTATTAGATGATAGTTTCTTTTTTTTAAGTTTTATTTTATATTTTAAATCTAATTAAAACAGTTATTCTTTTTAATTTTCAATCAAAAAAACCTCTTCACTTAAATACTTCAAGCTTTAATCTATGTGTTTTTAATTATTTTGTTCTTTTTATTTTTTTCATATCTACCCTCTAATAATTAAACTTTCAGATAATTTTTTCACAAAAAATCTAAATAAAATTTTAACTTAAGCCTATTTTTAAAAATAAAGGAGTTATTTTTAATTTCTTCGTTGCTTATAATTAATATATTTATCTAAATTTTGTAATTTAATCTATTAGAATTCTTTGCTTCCTATACATTAATTAGACAATAAATTTTAGAGGTTTATGTTGATAGAATCAATTTTATTTGATCATTGAAACATTTGCTATTATATTTTAATTTTGTCAAACATCTAGCTCAATAGTAATTTAACTTTTACTGCTTTCGTTACATGTAAATATACTAAACTTTTTCTAGTTTTTATAATAAATAGATAAATGCTGAATTTAAAAAATGTTTATTCAAAATTAAAATTATCTACCTAATTTTATTTATTAATTATATATATCAAATATGGATGTCAGTCATCGTCAGGAGAACTGGTAGGTAATCTAGCTGTACACTGCATTGTGAATAATTTCCACTAAATGCCACAACGAGGAAGGATGGACAAGCTTGAAAGAGACAAGTTTAACTTGCCTGAAGGTTCTCACTAACAGTATGAAAGTTTGACTAACGGCCTGCTAATGATTTAATTACTAATTCTTATTTGGATTTTATTCAAGAAAACTGCAGGATTTTATCCAAGATTTGAAAATAAACTTTAAAAAGCAAGTTCCCTATTTGAAGAAGCTGACGTGACTCATTTGATGGCTAGAATGACAAGTCTCAATTATATTTTCTCTGCAAGTTCAAGCTTTTTAATTACTTCTTATTATCTTTCTTCTATTTTTTCACCTCTTCCTTTAGATCCAGCACCACTTTAATCAGCTAATCATAGCTTATTTATTACTACGTTGTGAGATTCGAGACTTCCGAGCTCATTATATTTTTAGCCTTTCTCCTAGACTTTTCTTCAGAGGTGGTAGACTCATCCTGATAGGTGATCTTTTTGGAACCCTTTTCCTGGTCCTATCTTTCTAAGATGTCATTAACTGCTGTTTTTTTGGAGCAACGAAGAATCCTGATTAATTTCCTGGTAACTTTGTTTATAGATTTCTTATATTAATAACTAGCTCTCTTGGCAAGATTTGAATTTAGTAATTATTAGATTGGTTAAAAAAGATAGTAAAATTATGTATTTTCTTAAGTTTATTTAGTAATGTTTTAAGAAAGAATAAATATAAAAATATTTATTTAAATACTTATTTTAAATGCGTATAAATATTCTTCTATTCTAACTCATATTCATTAAACTTTTTGATCGAACATCAAATAAACATTAGATATTTTAATTATTTAGATAAGCAAACATATAATGCTTGCATATACAAACTTTAAGTTTACTATAAATTTAGTTAGTTTGTTTAAGTGATAGTAGATATATTAAAATATAAATAGTTTGATATAAAGTTTTTGGAATTTATTTTAAGGCTATAATTAAATTATGTATAAAGCAATTTGGTTTGTATTAAATTTATTTTAAATTTTATTAATAATACTTTATTCTTTTATTAGTTATATTTAAGTTCTAAGCAGCTTTAATCATTTTTAGTAGAAATAAAAATATTATTTCTTATATTTATAGTTATTAATCCTGGTGTTTTTAAATTTTATGCAATTTCAGAAATTCTATTCATTATCGTTTTTACTAAATCATACTCTTCAATTTTTACCCCATGTGTTCATTGCAATTATTTCTCTTTTATATAAAGCGTGCTTTTTTATTTTTTTACCTTATAACTACGAAATACTAGAATTAAAAGATAAAAATTAAGAAAAATGAGAAATATATGAAATTATTTCAAGAAGATAAATTTTAATTTAAGTTTATATCCTCTCTTCAAAGTACTTCTTGCAACTTTCTTTTCTTATTTTGGTCAAATACAACTGTGTTATATAGAACTTGATTTACTTTCTTACATTTTCATTTTTTTACTATTAGTCTTAGCATTAAAAAAACTTTTCCTCTAAGATACTTCATTGGAATTTTTGTTTAAGTATTTAATATTCTTTATAATATTTTATGTGGCTGGTTGATTCTTGTCTAGTAGAGAAATTGCTTGCTTCTAAGATACAATTTAACTAGGAATTAGTCATTTTGAATTTAGATTCTAAATTATTCCTTTTAATCAGTTAACTATGATAATCATTCCCTTTTTCTTAAAGTATAAAACGAATTCAGCAATTCATTAAATTTGCTCTCTTACTATACTATTCATTGAACTTGCCCATGTAAGTAAACCTAGATTAAGCATATATTTTACAAGGCAAAATTTGTCAGTGCTAGATAATTTTGAAAATATTTTTCAGAAGATTAGAAAGCTGTTTCGAAATATGCTTTTCCAAACTAATTATTAAGTGATTTTACAAAGTTTAAGCTTTACTTGTAAATGAAGAAGAAATTATTATTTTCACTAGGCTCACAATCGAAATTTATTGTAACGAAATCCTAAAAATATTTGTCTTCTTGATTATTTTATACTTTATTTTGCTTATTTTAACTCTGTTAACTTTGGTTCTTGAATCTATTATATATATCTTTTATAAATACAGGAAGTGAATCAACTTACATAGGCTTTATTTGCTTCTATTTAAGACATTTATTAATCCTCTTAAAAGTCTATGATTTTTAGGTAAATTCATTAAATCTTCTTCTCTTATTCGGTATTTGTTAGTTTTCTTTACTAGCTACTGTAAAATAAATAGGCTTACTCTTTTTATTATTTTATTCAATTAATTGAGGAATTGTAGAAATTTGGTCGATTTCACAGGTTTTTCTGAAAGTAAAAGGTTTTCAGTTTAAACTTCACTTGCATCTTGGAAAGAAAGTTCAAATAAACTAGATTAAAACTTACTCAAACTCTTTTGTATTATAACTTTATTCCAGAAATATAAGATCAAGGCTAGGTTCAGCATACAGTTTCATAACTAAATCGCTTTTCGTTTAATCTTCGCTTGAAGGTATAGTATTAAAGGATATTTAAATCCATAATTTAATTAAAATTATATTCCCAGTTTAAATATGAAATTTTACATTGTAATCTATATGATGATTGCTGATAGATTAATAAAGCTAACTAAATTAGAAACTGGATCTACCAAGAAAATAATAAAAGAAGCTTAATTAAAATCTTTTTGGATATAATTATTTAGAAAAAATAGACAAAATATTTTGCTGCTTATTTGTTCTTACTGATGATAATACATGATATTACTAGAATAAACTAGAAAAATATTTATAAGTTTTATGTAAAAAAAGCTGATTAACTGAAAAAGGTTTAAAAAAAAATGAAACTTAAAAATTTAAATCCTATTACCGCGCTCAAATTAGTCTCAGGACAGCAAGATATTGTGGTTAAGGGTTTGGATAAGGTTCACTCCTTATAACAGCTAATATAACTATAAAACTAAAATAACCTAAATCAACTCATTGTTTTAACTTAATAATACTTTGAAACTTTTGATTTATAGCAGTCATAAATGTATTAGATCTACAAGAATATATTTGACTAAATTAGCAAAAATTACTTTCTGAAGAAAAATAACAAAGCAGAACTTATATGTGGAATGAGATTGAACTTTAAGAAAAATATTATTATTTATTTCTTAAATAAAAAGACCTTAAAAAATTTATTAATGATCATAAGAATATAGAAATATTAGATAGCCAATTTGGACTTAAACTCCTCTTTTAAATCTAAGAAAATTTCTATTTGAAAAACCTTAACTTAGATAAATATAAGATTACCATTTTACCAACTTAACCAATTAGCCTCCAAGATATTCTTATGATTTTTGATTAAATCCTAAATATCTAAATAGTTGAAATACAACTAGATAATGAAAAGCAGCAAGAATAAGATATAACAAAAATTAGAACTTTTACATTACTTGTTAAATTGGCATAAGGATAAATAAATAAACTTCCAAACATCATACAATACTTAGATATAAAACTAAAATTAAGACATAAAAAATAAATATGTTGTTTATTCTGTAATGAAGAAGATCATCATTTCAAATACTGTAGCAAAATTATAGGATAAAAAATTTAAACATTAAAAAAATAAAGGAAAGGTAAAAACAAAACCTAGATTTTGGATATAAATATAAAAATTTAAGGCTTGGAATAATAACTAAAGATTAATATAGAAAATGAAACTAAAAACTAAAGCAATTAAGCTCAATAAACTGAAATAAATAAGTAGATATATGCCTCTTATAACTAAAATAATATTTAAATTGACGACATTTTAGAACCCAATTAAGCATAGTAAGATTTTCAATTTTAACTTAATCTTAAGAACCTGGAACTGCAGCTCAACTAAGAATCTTTTTATGTAGAAAGTTAAAATACCATAAATCTAAGTAGATAATAGGAAAAGACTAAAAATTTTGGGTAAAAAGAGGATTAATAGTTTATTATTTTGAATAATAACTCTTAAGAACCATTGAATATAGAAAGAAATAAAGCAAGGAGTATTTATAGCTGGGACTTAGAAACAAAATAAGCAAATAACCAAGAACAAAAATTCGATCTAGGAGTAGCAAATCACCAAGAATAAATCTGAACTATTCTAAACTTTAATTATTATTATAAGAATAATTATATTAGTTATGCAATAAATAAGATTAATATCGTTATCAAGAGAAATTAAATGAATAAATTTCTAATCAAATTAATATAGTTAAAAAATTAATTAATGGAAAATTAATTCCAAATTGACAACTTAGAATATATAGAAACAAAACAAAACAAAAATATTAGCTATGGAAGAAAAAATTTAAAAATTATTATAAATCCAAGATAACTTTAAACTAAATAATGAATATCTAATTGAGGATCTAGATAATTAAAATGGACTAAATGAACAATTAGAATAAGAGATTGAAAATTTAAATCTTAATTATGAAATAGAAATAGAACAGTATTTGAACAAAATAGTAAAAATAAAATAATAATGACAAAAATTTAGTAATAAAAAATGTTGAAAATAAACTAATAACAATACAATAAGAAAACCAAGCTTTAAAAATCTGAAAGTTAGACTTATATAAAAACTATTAAATTAAGATGAATCAGAATGAGGAAGAAACTTAATTTGCTATAAGAGCAAATGCAGAAAAAGATCATTAAATTAAAAGAAAAGAAATATTTATAGAATAATAAAAATAGAAGATAAACTATTTAGAAAATATCAACATTAACCTAAGGTAAAACCACTAGTAAAAACAAAAAATAAAATTTGATTTTAAGAATACCAAATAACAAAAACAAAAAATTAACACTTTATTCTGTTATCTCTTGAACGAGCAATAACAAACCAAAATATAGTAATTAGAAAATATATCTTAATTACTTTAACAAAAATTTAATATTAAATAGCAAAATGATATAGAAATAGAGAAATACGATAAATACCAAAATAAAATAAAATAAAATAAAAATAGATCGAAACCTACAAAAAAATTAAAATTGGAAACATTAAATCTCTTAAAGTCAATAATTAAACTTAAAAATTTGATGAAAAAACTGAAAATAATCAATAAGAAAAAAAGCATAATAAAAATTGATAATTGAAAAATACTAAAAAATTGAAAAAAAAATTAAGAAATTTTAAAGAATAAGCTTAAACATGCCTTAAATAAATTACTAATAATAATGGTTAAAGATACATATAAATGATTAATTAAAAGCCTATGTGGAAGATACAAAAAAGAAAAAGCGATATATAGAAACGTATATCGATTATAAGTTAGAAAAAATAATTCCATAAAAACAAGCATAATTTCATTTCTTGATGAAGTTAATAAAACAAAATAAAAAATTTCTAAGTATTTAAACAATTAATGATAAAATGACACTGTGTCTTTGTGCTGGCAAATTAAATGGTGGTATGTAATCAAAAAATTATTCATATATTAGTCAATAAAATTTAAGAACACAATATAACCAACAAAATAATCCTTAATGAACAATGAATTAAAATTAAGATTACTAAAAATATATTCACTTAAGAAACAATCTTACTAAATTCGAAAAAATATAATACAACTACCTAGATGAATATTATTAACTTTTTACCAATTTTGAATAATTTAATTAATTTAATTAATTTAATTAATTTAATTATAAACTAGATAATCCAAGCATGTTCAGAGAAAATTTAAAAATGATTTAAAGAAAAGAAAAAATTAAAAAAATAGGATCATTTAATAAAGGTGGAGGATATTTCGACAAAAAAGAAATAATATTTGAATTAATTAAGAAACATAATCTCAGCATTATTCTATTATAAGAAACTTTTATTAAAAAAGAACCAAAAACCCTACATAAATCTTTTAAATAATTCTTCTTGCCAGGTCTTACTTAAAAATAGGTTTGATTTCTTTCTTTAAAAAGGACCTAGACGTTCAAGAAATATTACTTGAGGAAAATTTTAATAGGATCTAAGCATTTATTTTGGATGAACATATAATAATAAATGCTTATCTTCCCACTAGTAATTATACTCAACAGTTCATAAATGATTGTTACTTAAACATAGGAAAAATAATATAATAAAATTAGAATAAACATTTCATTATTGCTGGAGACTTTAATGCGCACCTATATAATTATGATAATTAAACAGATACAGATCTCTAATTATTTAATTTTACATAAGCTAATGAACTCATAGATACAAATTAAAAATAAATTCCCACACATTAAATTAAATAAAACAAAAGACAATAAATCATTGACTATATCTTCTTAGACTAGGACTTAGAGTAATCAACAAAATACATATTCACAGTAAATAAAAAAACAGGAGTTAATACTGACCATTATCTCTTAGTACTGAATATAATGCTAAAATAAATGACGGTTAATTTAAATGCAGAAAATTAGTAAATAAGAATGATATATAATCTAAATAAGCTGTAAGACTAAGAAAAACTATAATTATATAAAAACTAATTCCTTGGTGCTTATGAGTTTTTTTGAAAATAATATATAAAATTTGAATTTATCGTTATAATACAGATTTATTAAAAATTTAATCCATATTGCAGCTCTGGAGATACTTGATCAAAGACAATAAAATCAGCCAAAACTGCCTTCATCTGTAGTGATAAAAATGAATAAAGCCAGAAATGCAAGAATATAATATATAAATTAATTAAAATAATTTAACCGTATGAATGATGAAGTCATCTAAATGAAATTAGAGGCAAAAAGGTAAAAGAAAAAATTCGTAAAAACGAAGAATGCCATGTGAAAAAATATAAATAGATAAAAATAAATAAATTTGAACGGTAATAACCAGGAAATGGCTAAGCAAGCAAATAAAATTTTCAATCCTAAAAAAGCTCTAAATATGAATCTCAATTAAAATTAGACAGAATAATTTATTAAAAATTGAGAAAGTGTATTAAACTAATTTAAAGATACTAATCAATAAGAAATACTTAAAGAAGTAATAAAAATAGATGAAATCTACAAACAAAATAAAATTCTTTAATAAAAAATAGCACAATCATGGAGTAAAATATTATATTAAGAAGTTATTGATATAATAGGATACCTCCCAAATAATAAAGCTGCAGGTTTTGATTAAATACCAAATGAATTAATTAAATATGCAGGACATGAACTTTGAAAAATTTTAACAAAATTCTATCAAAACTGCTAACGCGATTAATTAATCCCTGCCGAACTAAATAAAATTAAAACAATAATGATCCATAAAAAAGATTCCAAATATGATTGAAAAAATTATAGACCAATAGCAATTATAAATATAATCTAAAAAATATTCGACAAGATAATATCAAACCATATATATAAAGATGTAATTGAGTAAAACCAAATTAATAAAGACTAAAAAGGATTCATAAAGAAATGCAAACTACAATAAACATATGACAAATATAATAGATAATGAATCATTATTAAGAAAGTAAGAAAAAAAAGGAAGAAAATGAATCGTTGATTTTTACCTTGATTGATATTGAGAAAATGTTTGATTCTATAAATCACTATTTACTTTTTAAATAACTAGAAAGATTTAAAATAGCCGATAACTTAATAAAAACATTGAAAAACATATATTCTCAAGTACAAATACACTTTTAACTAGAAGACTAAATCACTAGAAAAATAGACTACAAAAATGGTATACTTTAAGGAAGCTCATCAGGACCTATACTAGCCATAATTTATTATGATATTGTTATGTAATACTTAGAATAATATAATAAATTAGGATACAAGATAGGAAATACATAATACTCAAAATTAGCATGAGCTGACGATTTATTACTAATCTCCAACAACGCTCAAAGAATTTAATAATTAATAGATCAAACTTAAAGAATATTCAATATAAATAAATAAATTTGATTATAGAGCGCGTAGAACTCTCGTTGGTGCGCAGCTCTTTAAAAAAATGTTTCATACTGACAAGAATGTTTGTTACTGATAAAATTATCAGATACTGATAAACCTTGTTCAATACTGGTATAATTATTCAGTACTGATAAAAATGCTCAATACTGATATAATTTTAGAATACTCTTAATCTTTAATACTTGCTGGAGGTCCAAGGACATGGCAGGATTGTGTCTCATTGCATCACCAAAGCAGAGGACGACATGTGTCGATTATGGGTACTTAAATTCCCCACCTCTGATGAAGCTCGCAATATTATTTCTTTTTCGTTCCAGTATTAAAAATAAACGAAACCAAGTCAAGCCAACGTCGAAGGTCTAAGAATCTTATGTCTCGAGGTCAAACCAAAGCAGAGGAAGACATAAAGTCGATTATGGGTACTTAACTTCCCCAACCTCTGATGAAGATGACCTTGTTGTTCACCTTTGAACAACTATGGCGGTTTTAAAAATTATATATATAATAAAATTAAAAATAAACTTAATAAAAACTGAATGCATTAATATTAGTAAAGAGAAATAAGAGAACTAAAAAAAATTAGATTTGAAAATATAAGGGAAGCTAATTTAATAAAAGAAAACTGTTGAATATTTAGGATTCACAATTGATCAGAATAATTAATTAATTACACATATACAAAAAGTACAAAATAAATATTAGTAGGCCAAGTACTTATTTTAATAGTAATTTTACAGCAGATTTAATAAGACGATCCCAATTAATTTCAAAAATTTATTCAGATTATTTATTCTACCTAAATTAGAATATGGTGCTGAAATAATTCCATATAGTATACAAACTGGAATAACAAAGGTGAAAAACTAAATACATGTAAGTTAACGATAAATTATAAGATAATATATGAAAATGCCATAAGCATCTTGAAATGAGTTACAACACATAGATTTTAACTGACTTGGATTTGAATAAATAACTGCAAAAAGATATTTTAAATTTTATAGAAAACTAAATGACTTATATAATCAATAATAATAATCTAAGAATAAAGATGAAAAGTTTATCCAATTATTCTAAATAAGTTAAAAAATAAGACTTAGTAACAGAAATAAATTAAAAAAATGTAAAAGAAATTTAAAATAGATTTAAAAGCTTTATAAAATCTAAATATGATGTAATTCGATAAAAAAATTGATGTAAAAATTAAAGAACACTTTTTTAATTAAACATTTTAAAGAATAACAAAAGCAACAAAAAAAAGAAAAAAAGAAATGATCATAGCAAAAATTATAACAAAGTAATTCAAAAATGTAGACAAATTCCCAATTATAACCTACTTTTTATTGAACAAAGAGAAAATGCAATCATCAAAATTAATATTCAGACTGAGAACCTAACTACTTTTTTTTAGAAGTGATCTTCAAGAAAGACATATTCCTTAAGAATATGATTAATGCTTATGTCAAGAAAAAGAGACATTCTAACATATATTCAAATGTAAATACTACCAAATAATTATAGATAATATTAAAACCTAAATAGATAAAATTATTAAAAGCAAAAATAAAGCGTAAAATAATATAAACTAAGAAAATCTTTATGAAAATATAGAACAAGAGCTCTTAGAATATAATTAAAACATAATAAATTAAATATTTTGCAAAAAAGACTATATGACTCAAATTGATAGAATAATAAAATCTACATGAAGCAGAATAAAATAAACATGAAAGCAAATATATTCTTTCTAAAACTTAATGAAAATAAGACAAGTAAATCTAATCTTAATGAGACAAGAAGAAATACTACAACATTTTCAAGAGTATTTAAAAGTAGAAGTGTATTGAGTTTAGACATAAAATTTCAAAGCTATTAAGCAAACTATATTATTTTTAATTTAATTTAATTTAATTTAAGGTAAAATATGATAGAGGAAGAAATCAGTGTTAGAAAGTTCACGGCAAATGAAGATTAAAATAATCTGATTAAAATTAAAACTCTTGAATTAGACTAGAAGTAAATCCCCAAAATTATTTTTCATTAATTAGAAATATTAAAGAACAGGAAAAATAGTTGGTTAGCTCCAACATGGCGAATGTTTTTGACTACAGATAAAAATATGCATATACCCTGCTTTGTCTCCAAGGAGAGTTTGTAACTAATATTAAGGAATTAAATCAAGAATTATGAGAATTTAGTAGTAAAGTGTAAAATATATAAAAAAGAAATTAAAATAAAACTAAGAAAAAAATGAAAAATCAGTTTTACATCGAATGACATAGCAGCAAATGTAAAAAATAAACTAAGTGATCCTATGGAAAATAGAAAAAGGGCTGACAAGAGAAAAATGAGTCAAGAAAAATGAAAAATTACCGTAGTAAATTACCTTTTAGAGAAATTGCAAACAAAATAAGAAGATTCATAGGCAGATTTGAAACTGCCTTATTACCTTTTGACTAAAATATGAGTGAGTAAAAACTATGAAAGAAGAAATCTAATTTATAGAAATAGCAAAATCCTAGAAGGTAATGGTTCTAAATTAGGGAATTTGGGGACTTTATTTCTATATAGGATGATTAAACTTTTTAAAGCTAAATTTTGTTTTCATTAAAAATAATTATTTTGATTTGATTTTAAATAATTTAAATTCAATTATTTTATATATAAATATATTTATAAATTTAAAGGATAAAAATGGAGAACTTGGGTATCGATCCCAATGCCTCTCGCATGCTAAGCGAGCGCTCTACCATTTGAGCTAGATCCCCTTATTATTATAGTTTTTCTATATTACTTAAATCTGATACATGAAGGATATTCTATAAGCTTTTAGCAATAAATTATAACTTTAAAATTTGAAAAATGAGTCATAGACTAATAGCTCTGGCAATAATTTAAATTAAAGTATAAGATAAGCATTTTAGTAAGTTAAAGCACTCTTGGTATTATTAAACTTCTGTGATATAAGATTAGAGTATATTTATTAGTTTAACATTTATAATTAAGCAAAAATACATAAAGAAGTGAGTAATTAATATACTAATAATAAGAATATTGTAATTTCTTCTTTATCAGCTAGTTCTTAGAATAAGTATTTCCATAGTAAAATCTAATATGTATCATAAATACAAATTGTATTTGCAATGTGTTATAAAAATTATCGATGCAAAGTTAATTTTCATTATGTCAAAATTATCTAATTAAAAATAGTAATAAAAATAATTATAAATGATGAGCAATAAATAAAAATTAAGTTATAATTAACAAAAATTAATTTTAGAGAGTTTAAATATAAAAATAATTAAAACCAACATTTTTTAAGTAAAAAGATTTAGATTTAAATATTTTCTGATAAGAATTTAATCTCATAGAGGATAAGCTTTGCTTTATAGTAATTTCTATGAAGATTAATAAATATGAAGATAACTATTTTTGTTTAAGCGATAGAGTTACACTTTTTATAAAATTTGTTTATAATATATCTAAAATAAAAAAAGGATATAGTAAACTTAATTCATACAATTTTCTAACAGTTAAGTATATAAAGAAATATTATCTAAAGAAAGATTAAGAAACTTCAAGACATTATCTCTACACGAACAGAAGAAAAAATTTAAATAAAACAAAGCATATTTAAAAAATTAATCATTTATCTTGAAAAAAATTCAAAAAAATAGAAGAAAATAGAAGAAAATCGTGAAATTTCTGAATTTATTTTAAAAAGAAAATGTTAGAATAAAAAGACTAAAAATTTCTGAAAAAAAATCAAATCTTTTGCAAATGAATAAATAACTTAAAGCATAAATTAGAAAATTTATTGCCAATTCTAAAAATAAAAAATTTACTTACTATAGTAAGATAATAATAATTATTTTAAAAATATTTTTTTATAATAAATTAAAGGTTAAAAAAATAATAAACAAAAAGTTACTTTAAATTTTAACTTTTTTTTAATTAGCTAAAAGGCACTTAAAAAGAAAGAAATTAAAAAATTTAATTTAATTTACTTTACATTTTTTTTCGCGTTTTTCAAGTAATCCGCCTCATTAAAAAAGTTTGTAGGTTTGCGGAAAAGTAATTCGTGGATATTTTGGTGTCTTCTTTATTGTTAATTTTATACTGAATTCCTTTGGTTTCTTTTTTCTTGTAAATTTCCCTAAATTTGTTACATTATAATCTTTCTCTTTCTCATGATAGCTTTAGTTATTATAGTCCTTCCTTTTGTCCTCCAACTACTTCTACTATTTTCAATATTCTTACTTGAAATTGGGAAATTTCTGGCATTTTTTCCGCAGATGCTTTTGAGATTTGCGGTTATAACATCTTCTTCTTTTCGCTTAGGTTAAAATATTGGGTTATTTTCACCTTCGATTATCATTGGATCATTGCTTTATTCTTTCAATTTCATATAAGGCTACAACTAGTGCTGGTTTTCTTCTATTTTTTCTAATTTGTTGATCAGTTCTTTCTGCTTCCATTGTTAGTTTTGAGATTAACTGCTCTAGTCTTGTCAAAATGCATTAAGGTCTCTTTCTTAGGCCATAAATCTCGATTTTATTTCCTCTGTGAAGTCAAGATTTTCCATTAACTTCTTATTATCTTTCTTCAACTTTTTGACCTTTTACTTGAGGTCTAGCACTTCTTTAATCAGCTAATCATAGTTTATTTACTATTATATGGTGAGATTTAAGACTTCCGAGCGCACAATATTTTTAGCCTTTTTCCTAAGCTTTTCTTCAGAGGTGGGAGGCTCATCCTGATGGATAAATTTTTGTTACCATTTTCCTAGTCCTAACTTTTCACGGATGTCATTAACTCCTATTTTTTGGAAACCGCAAAGAATCTTGGTTTGAATCCTGGCATCTTTTTTTTTGAATCTTCTATTTGTATAAAATAAAATTAAAGATTATATAATTCTGATTAATAATGATAAACAAAAAAAGAAAATATAATTATAATTAAAAAAAAAGTTTAATTATCCCTACCTTAAATCCTACCTTTTACCTAAAAAAATTAATAAAAATACAACCATAAATAAATCTAACTTATTTAAATTAAAATTTTAATTATTTATTTTTATGCAATAATGAAAATTTAGAGTATGATAATAAAATATATTATTCTAAGTTTGCTATTTTTGAGATGTTTCAGTCTAAAATTCATTCCTTTTCAAAAATTTTCCTGGTTGATAATATAAAAAATTCAAAAAGACTTCATTACTCAGATTTCCATCTTTCATCTTTAGCATTTTATTCGTTCTTTACTATTTTTCTCTCTAAATACTAAAATTAAAGTCAATATTAAGCATCTAAAAAACAAATTTCTAGTGAGAAAAGCAAAAATAGCAGAAATCTATCATTCATTAAGAAATTTTTCTAGTTTAAGATAAAGAAAAATAGATAAATATCTTTATTTACAGCAAAAGTAAAATATCTATAAGAAGAAGTAATAAATTTAATATAGAATTATTAATTAAGAAATACATTATTTTGAGAATAAAATACTGAATATAGAATTTTGAGTTACAAAAAGATCTTTAAGACTTTTTTGGGCATATATATAAAAAACAAATACATAAATTAATGTAAAGGACTAATACTTTAGGAATATAGTTAATAGATAGATGAAAAGATACTATCTTAATTAGAATTAGAGAATAAATTTTGTTTGCTTAAGAACTCAGAGTTTTGGACTTCCAAAAGTCATTAAGTACAATACAAAATGTCTTAAAAAGAAGCTTTGTCTGAGGATTGATCTTTTCCGCTTAATCTTCAAAGTATTGCCAAGCCAACACCAATTTCTTAATCCAACGCCGACATTGCGAAAGGTTGGACTCTTATCTTTCCTTATCGAAGCCTCATCTTCCCAGAATAATCAAATAAATATGTCATCTCGAGAAACAATTCAAAGTGCGAAAATTGTCAAAACAATAATTTATAGTTGGGCTCCTTATACCTTTTCCTTTCAGTATTATATATTTAATTATTATTATTTTAATTATAAATATCTTTTTAAAACCAATTTTTTGTGCAGAAGTTTAAAAGGAAATATAGAAAAAACTTAAGAATTACAGATATACCAAGAAAAAAATTGATATTTTTATAGACAAAAAGGTAATTAAAATAGGTAATAAAAGATTTTAAAGAATTAGAATGGAAAAAAGGAATTAAAATTAAAGCTATTATATTTAAAATTATCAAAAATTCAAAGGAATATTGCTAAAGATTTAAGAACTAGACTAAAATATTGCATTAAGCAAATCAGATTTATAGAATAAATCAAGATTGTCTTTAAGAAAGTTTTAATTTAACTAGTTGGATTTTTATAAATAATCTATTTCTTAGATGCAGCGTAAAATCTTGATCTAGGTCCTTTTTTATTTTTTTCAGAGCTAAAATAAATATTTTTAAAATAAATAATTTTAATTTGAAAAAAGCATATAAATTAAATATTTTGATAATTCTTTTAAAAATTTATTTTCGGTAACAATATTATATTGAATTAGCTGCATCTAATAAATAAAAATATTGAGAAAATATTATAAATTAAAAAAGACAAATTTCGTATAATAATTACAATATTGATAAATAAAAATATATTATCTATCTAAAATTAAATAAAGCTAATCTTGTTTAAAAAATATTTAGGTTCTAAATTGCAATTTACCGTTTTTTATTAGTTTTTCTTTTTATATAATAATCTTCTATGACTGTAAGTCTTAATACTAAGGCTTGAATTTATTCTCAAGCCTTCATTTGTTAATTTAAAATTTCTATAGGTCGTCACTTAAAAAAAAAATCTATATACTTTAACCAATATAATTTGCGATTATCAACCTGCCTATTTCTGATTCACTTATACTCTATAAAATCACCACCAGCTCTCTTTACTTTTTACTGAACCTTTAAAGGATGTAGAAAGGAAAATTACTTCAAATAAGAAATTATTGAAACTAATCTAAATAATATTTTTAATTATTTTTTTAATATTAAATATTATTATTAAGTTACATTCACAATAGTTTTTATAGAAGTATTTTATTAATTAATACTTTTTTAATTTATTTGGATTTATTTATTTCTAGGTTTTTGATCGAGCTAGTCACTAAAAAGTCTCACTCTTAATTAATTTGCTTATTATTTTCTAATTGTTATTTGCCTTTAATTTATTAAATTTAAATTTAACTAAAATATATCTTGTGATATTTTTTCATTGTTGGAATTGCTTCCTTTAATTCAAGATGTTATAATGTTATTTAAAAGTTGTTCATTTCTTCACACTTTCATCTTCATCTTCTTCATCAGTTTATTTCTTCTATTCTTCCTTATATTCTTCATGTTCTTCTTCCTCCTCTTTATCTTCCTCATTCTCTTCATCTTTTTCTTGATCTTTAACTTCTTCTCCCTTAGTTGCAGAATTTTCTAATAAATAATATTTTGCCTTTAATTAATTATTATATCTCTTCTTATTATTCTCAAATTAAATATCCGTAATTTTAGAAAATTTACTATACTTAATAAATATTCTAAATACTTTGGATTTATGAATTGTCTAAATAAAAGTGAAAATACATTATCTTAAAAAGTATCAGATATAATAATAAGTTTAATACAAATTGTATAATAAATAAGTATTCATAAATGTGATATAAATTACCTGACTTTTTTAAATAAAAATAAGGGTTAATCTAATTTTTTAATTCTCAGAAAATAAAGGTCAAGAAGTTCAATGCAAGTCTCCCAGAATATAATTAGAGAAGCAAAAAATACAGCTTTAAATCAAAATATTGTATTAAAATGTAGTTATAAGATATCTTTTCCAAACATTAGTATGTCACTACTTAAAAGAAAGTAAATGAATAACCTTAAATTAATCTGTTCTTAGTGATCTATGTATATTGAATCTTAAACTATAACTTTCATTTAAGAAAAATATTTAATATATGCTGGTACTGCAGAAATTAAAACATAGTAGGAAATCAAAATTTTCAAGAAGGGTAAAAATTAGAAAAGCAAAGCGGATTAATCTTCTATATAAAATGAATTGCGAGTTCAATGGAAGATTATAAAGAAGAAAACATTTTTAGGCAATTAAATTATTATATACCAGTTGAAGACTCAACGAAGTTTATAAACTATTTGTTCTTAGAGATTAACAAGTTGTAGAACGGTAATATATGAAGACATAAAAATTCAAATGTTTTAGGTACCTATTACAAGAACATTTGATCCTAGGAAAAGTAAAAAGGTCGAGAAACTTAAAGATATAAGCTTTAAAACAGTTTTTTCGTTGATTGTAATGCAATTATATCAAATTATTATTACTATATTATTTTATCTTATAATTAATTCCTTTTATATATGTACTGAATTTGTTAAACTATTCTTAGTCTTTATTATATGTTTAAGTTTATAAAGATCAAATAATTGGGTTTTATTTTTTCCTATGGTTTCTTCTTGTCTTCATATAAAAAGTTCTTTTAAATTGATTTACATATTTTGCTTTATTTTTCTTATTTTTAAAATTTTGTTAGTCTTACACTAAGGCTTTTTTTGCAGTAAAAGTTTTTGACATCGTTTTTTCTATAAAATTTTCAAAAAAGAATTAAATTTCTTATTTATCTTATATATTTATAATTAAGTCTCATAATCCAAATTATAAGAATATTGATTATTTATTCCGAATTAAGAATTTTATGATATATGATTTCTTAAGCCAGATTTGATTTTGTATTTTTAAATTCAATCAAATTTCTTAAGCACCAAAAGAATTTTAGACTCCACTTTTTTGGAACTTCAATAAATTTTACTTAATGATATTAAAATTAAATATTGATGTTGCTTTACAATGAAAAAATGTTGGAATTTGGGAATAATTAAATATTAAACAGCTTATATATAAAAAGAGTTATTACTAAAGACTTATTTATAATAAGTAGAATATATAAATGAAATTAAACTCAAGGAAATTTAGGTTAGTTTTACAAACTGAAAAAATAAGAAATTAAGCAGAATTAGATTATGAAAATATTTAAATATTATCATAGTTTTTTAGTTATTAATTAAATAAATTTAAAGCAGATAGTAAGTACTTAAATTTAGTCAAAACTAGAGTAAGAATTAAATTAAATGATGATTTTAACCTCTCATTTTATGCTAAAGAACTGAGAGGGATTTATTTGTAACTTATTAAAAGGCAATGCTTCTCTTTATTTTTCAGTATTCTTGTAAATTTTTTTCTTAGATATTCCATTTTGAGTAATATAGGTGCTTCATTTCTTGTCATCATTTTAGAAGGTGATAGATAGATAGATCTACAGTAGTATCATTTTTTTCTTGGTTGTTTTACTATATTATTTTAGGTTTTGTGCAGCATGGACCGAATGTCTGCGCTTTGGATTCCTAAATCATTTACACTTCAGGTATTTTAGACATGAATTCAACTGCTATTCCTGGAAATTCAATTTTTGACCCCTTTAGTTTTATCAATTCTAGAGTAAGAATATCCTTTATATTTAATATTAAGGATTAAAAGGAGGAATGAATAACGTACAGTGAAATGATGGTACTTAAATTACTTAATAATGAATATTATAATAACTGAAATAATAAAACTATTATTAAATACTTAGTTAAAGCATAAATATTTGCGACTTAATCAAATAAAATAATTTGAACAAGTATACTAAGGATATCAAAAGATATAAGAACTTCATAAATTTAAAGAAGTTGTCACAAATGATTTAGTTAATAAGAATACAAATTTAATAGATAGATAATATTAGAAAAAAATAATAAAGAAAGGATAATTAAAGATGCATTTAGCCATAATAGATAAATTAGAATATATTAAATAAATAATAAAAGAAAAAACTTAACGTAATAGTTTATAAGAAACTTATTTGGAAAAATAATATAATTTTAATATTAGCAATATGAAATGTTTTATCACACCAGAACTTTGAAGCATTTGCGGATTAATATATTTCTTTTATAAATTTCTATAAGTAGAACAAGCTCAGTTAGTATAACATTTTAATAGAATATAAGTATTTAAAATTGATTAAAATTTTATTATTAATGTGTACCTACCAGCAAGTTGTCATGATTTTTCTTTATTATAATAATAAAATGGTTGTTAACTGCGTCAGTAATCTGATGCGGTGTATACTGCATTGCGAGTAATCTCGCACTAGATGATACCACGGGGAAGGGTGGATAAGTTCTGTTGAGACATACCTAACTTACCCCGAGAGTTCTCTCTAGCAGTATGAAAGTTAAACTGACTGGTCTTCTAATTACCGACTTATTAACTAATTCTTATTTGGACCTTATTCAAAAAGACTGAAGCATTTGACTCAAGATTTATGAATAATTTTTAATAAGAAGATTCCCCATTTGGAGAAAATGACATAACTCATTGAACTTCTAGAATTTTAACAAGAAACCTGAGAACATTTTTTCTTAATATTAAATATTAATATTGAAAGAGCTGCGCGCCAATGAGGTACTACGCGCTCTTTAATCATTTTTATTTATTTATATGATATCTTCACAATATTTACCAAAATCTTAGATTGGATAAAGCGAAATTAGAAGATTAATAGCCTATGACCGTAATTATATCAATTAATTAATGTTGAAAAATGTAAATACTTAAGAGCAAATTGAAGTAAAAATAAAAAGCAAGAATATATAATAAAAAGACAAATTAATATATCTAGGCTATACTATTGACTTGTTAAACTCTTAAAAAGAACATATAAAGGATCTCATGAATAAATATTAATAAACTAACTTCTTATTTGCAGGACAATTCTTTAATAAACAAAAAAACAAACAATAAACGTTAAAACCTTATATAACCTATCTTAATACCTAAAATCGAATACTGCTTGGAAATAATCCCATATTCAACTAAAATAGGAATAACTAAAGTAAAAAAATAAATTTTGTAAAATTTAAAGATAAATAATAAGAAAAACATTAAGGATAGGAACAAGTTCTTGAAATGACTTACAAAATATCGATTTAACAGACTCTAATTTGAATAACTAACAGCAATAAGATTTTTTTCATTTTATAAAAAACTATATGAATAATGAAAGATAGAATGACAAGAATCAGAAAAACAGAATCATCAGATAAAGGAGCCATATTACTTTGAGTGAAGTAAAAAATTTTTAAAGCTTTTTAGCAAACCATTATTATCATAATTTTATTTAAATATGAAAATAATTATATTTTTATTAATCAAAAGCTTAATCAAAAATATTATTTTTTTTGTCTGTATATATCAAATATAATAATTTAAAGTTGAATAAGTATTATAAATTTTATCATAATAATAATTGATTAATGTGAAGTCACCTTTATTTGGTTTTCCTCGAATTAATAGTTTATTGTTAAGTAATAGAAACTTCAAATTTGTCTGGATCAATTCTTTCATAAATCTTCAAGATTTTTAATTTATTTTTACTAATGCATTCCTATAGATCAATTGCCATTCATTTCTTATTGAACTCATTGACTTCTCGCTAAATATGTGGGGCTTTTTTATTTAGTTGAAGTATTTTTTTCCTGTAAATTTTTCCTTCTTGAGTAAAATAGATTCTAAATATATTTTCCCATTATTTTTCTATAATTATTTTTTCTTTAAGTCTAAACTAGAAGCAATTCCGTACTTTATGTCCAAGTCTCTTGCAATATCAGCATGTCATAATTTTCTGATAGGGAAAATAAATTGTTGGAGTTTGCTGTTCGATATCTATTGGCTCATTCGTCGATAATTTTTAGAGAAATATGCTTTCAGTTAACTCTGCAAATTGGTCGAATTTTGTTTCTAGTTCTTCTATTCTGATATTTCCTGGCTACTTATTTTCAATTTTTTGTCATTATTAATTAATCATCAGGAATTCAATTTTCCTTTCAAGTTCTTATACTTTTTTTAAGAGTTTAAAATTTTCTAATTACATAGCTTGAAGTTCTTAAAGTATTTTTTACTGATCATGACTTGATTGAGATGCAGCCTTTGGAAATTATTTTATAATAATAATAGGATAAATTAAGTTTAGTAATTATTGAGAATTTTCACCTCTTCATGCTGGACACCAGATTGCCCCCGGCTTTAAAATAAAGTTTTAAAAGTTTCTACTCCTCTCTCTTACTATTGCTCTTGTCATTTCCAATTCTATCTTTATTTTTAATCTGATTTTCTCTTGTAGATGTATCCTAATTCATTTAATTACAGGTTTTCTCTGAGTTGTCTCTACTACATTTGTTTTTTATTCCTCTACTATGTTTATATTCTTCTTTATTTATTCCAATGCTACGTCTTAAAATTTTGGAATTTCTTGCAGAGTCTTCACAATTGATAATTATTTTAAATATATAAAATTTAATTTACTTGATATATAATATATAGACAGCAAAGAAATTTTGAGTTGAAATAGATATAAAATTATAAATAATAAATTAAAACTTTAAAAGGAAATAACGAATATAATAAATATAATCGTATATAGTCAAACAATATAGAAATATAATAAAAATAAGAGCTTATTTATTTAGGATTTAAACTAAATGAAAAATAAAAGCTAAAAGTTGTTTGTGAAAATTTAAAAAAATACTAAAAATCGATTCTAATTTTAAACTTAGTTCTACAATAAATTCTTCAAAAAGAAGTAGATAAATTTAAAAAAAGCTTTGCTTATTTATATGATTACCGAAATTTGATTGTTTTTTCGAAGTAATATCGATAATAAATAAAAAACTTATAAAAATATTAAAATTTTATGAAATACGGAAACTAAAATTAGAATAATTAAAAAATATTTAATTTAATCAAATGAGAAATATTTGTAAAAGAAATATAAAAATAATTTAATCTCAATTTAAAGAAAAAATAACTATATTATATTTTATTAGATTGGATTTTAACATATAAATATTTAATACGTCTTAAACTAAATTTATTACAAATAGAGTCATAACTTCATTTTATTTACTATTAGGAACTATTTAATTTATAATTTTATAATGATTTTTTTTTATAACATAACATAATTTATTAACTTGGCGTCACCTTTATTTGGTTTGCCACTAATCAAAAAGTTAAAAGTTTAAAATCGTCTTAAGTGTTATTCCATTTCCAGTCTTCTTCTTAGAATACATATCTTGCAGTACTCATTTCACCCCTTTTAATACAAGGTATCTTGTTTCAATGAGTTCGATTTCAAACATATTCAAATTTCTTCTTTTTTGAGCAAATGTGATGTCCTTCAAGAGTTCATCTCCTATTTTCATCTTTTTCTGTATAATAAACCTTCTGGAGTGCAGTATAGATTACTTATGGATTTCCATAACTTAAGATTTTCAAGTTTTTATTTTTATTTTTATTAGAATTTTTAGCAATATCTTAAAATGTGACCATATTTCCTGCAATACCAGTATTACTTTCTATTCTTTACTATCGGAATTTTTTCTGGTTGAATATTCGGCTCCATATCAATGGGTCATTTGTTTTTGTATTTTTTAGAAATGAATTTTAAGTCAGATCCGCTAATTGTTTGAATTAGGATTCTATTTGCTCAATTCTCGTATTTCTGGTTGTAAATTTTCATTTTTTAGTATTTACGTGTTAGACATTAGGTATGCAATTTTTCCTTCAAGCTCTTATACGTTTCTTAAAAGTTTAAAATTCTCCTATTACATAACTTTGAGTTCTTAGAGTATTTTCCACTAATCGTAATTTGATAGGGATGGATCCAGTTTAGAAGAGACTTTTTGCAAGAAATTTTCTATTTTCATATATATATATAATAAATAATGAAATATCATAATATACATTTTTTAATAAAGATAGGAATATAAAGAATAAAAATAAAATGCTTATGAAATATAAATTTTTATAACAATTTGCCAGTATAAAATATGAAAGTATTTCATTAAAATTTAAATGTGAAAGTTTAGTTCGTTAAAACTCTCTTTATATATAAATTAAATATATCTTATAAATAGTAGCTACGAAAAAAAAATGTAAGCAGATTTTTTGATTGAAAATTTATTCCTTTTTAAATTTAATTTTCTATTAAATCGCAAAGAAGTAACTAACAAAATCAAATTTAAATGAAGAGTAAGATATATATTCATAAGTAGCAATAAAGTAATTAGAAAAGTTAACTTAAATAAATCATAAATCAATTTTATTGAAAATATTTTATTCCTTTTTTATGTCCTTAAAATTTGAAGATTCCAAAAAAAATTGATTTAATTTTTTTTATTGACTCAAACTGAATATCATTTCAAATGACAATTAAATGTGAATGCTCTTTTAATCAAACTTTTTTATAATAGAAAATTTTTAAAAGTAAATTTTGATATACAAGAGATTTTAAGCAATATTAAAGCAAGTAATAATTTTCTCCATATAAATATTTTCAATTTATATAAAATGATTTGCATTTGCAATAGTAAAATTGTAATTCTTTTATGTTAACTTTTAACACTTTTTCATACATTTTTTTTCAGTTATATCCAAAATATTTGAGTTATTTAAAATAATAAAAATAACTTAATAAAGAAAAACTATCATAAAATTAATTTTTTATTAAAATTCATGTAAAAATTTGGTGTTCATGAGTTTTTATTAATATTTTTCCACTTACTTCCAGATTAGTCTAAGGTTAATTAAAAATTAAGAATAATATATTGATTAATTTATCAGCTTAAGTATCTTAAAATAGTCCCTGTTTATATTTTAAAATTGGTAAGTAAGATATTTTAAGTTTAAAGAGATATTTCTGTAATTCACAGTAATAATTTTCTTTCACAGAAATCATTTTTCGATCTTTACTCACTCAATCTTTCTTTTTTTTATTTCTTAAGTGTATGAGATGATTAAGATTGCATATCTTGCTAATATTGTAATATTTGTTTTTTCTGTTGATTTTATCCTTTATCTCTCTGGTTCTAGGAGATATTTTAACTGTTTTAGGCTTATTATATGTCCATTAAATAATTTAAATCTCTCTCTTACGACATAAGTTTTGAATCGATATTTAAATGTGTGCTAAAGTGCACATAAGTTTTACATTGTCCTTTTAAAATTGTTTTATTTCTTCTTAAGTTCAATAATTTTTACGATGTTGCTCTGTAATTAACTGCTTTCTTGAAGAAAAATAAGAAATTCTTAAGTATAATACAGACTTAACCTACTTCCGCGGTTTTTCTTCAGAAATTGGAGTTTAGTATATAAAATCAGATTATTTGCATCTCTTGTTTTGCTTTAAGGATAGAAGATTCCTTTTATAATTGCTTCTGATAGAAATTATTTAAATGCTTTTTACTTTTATTGGGAAATTAAAAATTTTATGATTAAACGATATCAGATACTTTTATACTTTTTTGACTTTTTAATGATTTTATAGTATTTCGATAAAAATAGATAACTTTAGATCTTCTCTCATATTAAAAAAAAGAATAATATATTAAAATTATATTTTTTGATTTTTTGATTGTTAAAAAAATTTTACACTTTTTAGAGTAGTTAATAAGTAGAAGTATTTATTATCATAAATATGCTTTGATTCAATAAAATCATATATAAAAGTAATAAAAATAAAAAATTAGAAATTTGATTAAAAATCTATTAAATAAAATGCATAAAAATTTTATCTTAAGAATAAAAAGAATCAAATAAAATAAATATAAATAAGGTAAAGATAAGATATATAAAATTAAAATAAAGAAAGTAATCATTAAAAAAAATTTAAATAATCCATCCGTTTAACCTCATCTATAGTTCTTAATTTAGCTTTTTGTTCGTGACGATCTTGTTTTTAATTACTACAACCCAATGATGAAAAAAGCCCTTCTAGAAGAATATTTTACTAGGTAAATCCTATGGATTTTTAAAACCAGCAAGGATTTCAATTTTAGTTAGAGGATAAAAACGAACTGAACAAGTTGTTCATTCAAACTGAGGTATCAAATAAGCTCTTTATATTTAATATACTGGCAGCCAAAACTTTTATTTTTCCAGGAGTGGAAAAAGTTTTAGATTAAAACTACGGTTTACCTCCTGAAGCAGTTCTGAATAAATTCTATGACAATATAAAGAAAATAAATAAAATCCTTCAAGATGATTTTTGAAATAATAGAGTATAAAGAAATAAGAAATCAATATGATTTGTCAGCTTATTATAAAAAAGCTGTAATAAATTCATTAGAAAGAGGATATCATAAAAAGTGGCAGCAATATCCTATAAAACTTGCTAATTGAATTTTTAAATTGTTTAAATATTGTCTATATGCTTAGAAGTTAACCAATGTATAAAAGTTTATGTAAAGTTTCTTCAAATTTGTTTATACAAAAACATTAACTCTATCTTGTTGCTTATATCTATATTAGCTTCTTCCTATTATTACTAGTATGTGATATATTAGAAATGATATCTCCATTTTCACATATCTTAATTAATTAATTAATTTCAATTAAAAAAATTTTTGGGATTGCACGACCCGACGCTCTCTTTTTATGGAATAACGGGGGTATCCTGCTGTGCTCCAGGCACACCTTCTAGGGAGCTCCATCGCTATGAGCAACCAGGCTTCAAGCCCCTATCAAGAGCGGATAATCTCAAAGACAGTGTTCTCTTTAGAAAATGACTCTGACCACAGTAGATGCATTACCTTTTCGGAAGGTTATAATGGTTCTCGAAAGGTAAGTGGAGTTGTTGGAAGGGTACATTTAATCCAACTCTAGAATGTTTCAATTTAGAGTTGATGGGAGGAAGCCAACAATATAGACCATCCTTGTACCGCAAGGTTACGAGGCCCATACTCAAGATTCCTGCTCTGAAGCTCAATCGTTTTCCTTGCCATAGTAGTTCCTCCCGCAATTTCTGGACTTCTCTTACCATGCTAATTTTACCAGAGTGCAACTCCAATTCAAATCGGCTTATTTTTTCAGAACCTGGAAGTTTTCATCCCTTAGCAACTTCACTATTTATGTCAGCTTCCCTACCTCTAAGGCGAACTAGCTCTCAAATCCGGAACTGGATATTGAGAATTCCTTCGTAGCTGGTACAACTTCCTTTTTATGCTGTAGGGTTTCAGATGTCAGGATTATTCTTTCTTGGAGCTGTGTCGATAGGAATTTGCTAGTTTTATTCTTCTTGTTGCTTTTCTTCTTCTACTTATTTTGAGCTCTTTGGCGGTGGATAGAAGGCCTTCTTAATGTCTGACATTTTTTCCGAGCTAATTATTTATTTTATTAAATTTGGATACTCCAAAAGTTGCCATCTTCTGGTCTTATATAGATTCAGGCTTATTCTTGCTTCTATATTTTTTCAAAGCTTTCCATAAATTTTTAAAGTAGATTTTACAGTTTCTATATATCTTCTTGCTCTATTAAAATCAAGAAAATACATCTTTATGTTTTATGATTTTCTATTAATCTTCAGGCCTTTAAGATACCTCATCTTATCAATTATTTTTAAATTCTGCTACAGTTTTAGTTATTTTATACTTAATAAGAAGATAATTTTCCTAATGACTTAAGGTTTCCTTATTTCTCTCCTTGGTTTAAAGGTATTTAAAAATATTTCTTGAAATCTTATTTTATTCTCTGCCTCTATATTAAAGTTGTACACTATTCTGTTTTTAATATAACAAATTTTAAAATTATTTCTCTTCGAATATAATTTTTTATTTAATTTCAGTTAAAAAATTATTTTTGAATATATAAAAATTTTATAAAATAGGCTTAAATAAAAATATGCATCATAATAAAATAAAAATATAAAGTTACATTTTAAATACTATTTACACTGTAATTATATTTATTTATCATTAAATTACTGTTTAGCTACTAAATATATTTGAATATGTATTAAAATAATTTCATCCTTCAAGCGTTAAAATTTCCAAAAGTTCAGAATAATTTTTTTTATTTCTGTTTTTTTATCTTTTTAATTAAGCAAATTTTCTACTTTATGATATAATTCTTAGGATTCTTATTAACATTGACTTAACAATATTTTTTCGAATATTATGATAAAAGTATCATAAAAAAATGAACTCTGATCCTTAGATTTTAAATATTTAAAAATAAAAAATTAGAAATTTATTTTTTATTTCAGTATAAATTAATGTATTTCATTTTTATCATATCAAATTTTAATAATATTAATTCAAATAATTAACTTAATTTTGAGCTTGCAACATAAAAACTTGAATGCACTCCTTTTTTTAATTTATATGTTTGCTATATATATTTGGTTGAAAGTCCGAATGAAATTTTAATAGCTCATTGAGTTATTTTATCTAGCTAAAGTTTTTTTGGTGGATCTCTTTAATTAAAATTTAACTTAATCTGATATGATGTTATTCATAACCTTTTGAAAAATTAAATCATAGGTAGTATAAAATTTGATTTTAGAGTGTAGTAAAATGGACTGAAAAATAAGTTTATTAAGCATATTAAATTCATTAATATATCTAAGTGTTTATCTTCGAACTGGTTTTAAAATAAAATGATTCTAAGGATTTTAAATAAATATAAGAAAACTAAATTAAATTTATCATACAAATCTTATTTCTTAGAAAAAGTATTAGATGTTTAAATAACCATTCTGGTGT
The DNA here is from genome assembly GCA_946699065.1 of Loxodes magnus. NCBI lineage: Eukaryota > Ciliophora > Karyorelictea > Loxodida > Loxodidae > Loxodes > Loxodes magnus. The sequence continues at coordinate 70,325 of CAMPDV010000798.1, read as the reverse complement.
TAGGATCTTCTCCAAGTTTGGAATTGGAGTAACCAAATATGAGGTTTGTTCAAATATTAAAGATTCAAGTAAAATTTCATTTTAGATTAGTTTAAAGTATTTTTTCTCCCTGTTTATGAAACATTAAACATCATAAAATATAATGTTGAAAATGAATAGACCCAGAGAGATAACATTAATACTTAGCCGTTTAATGGCAGTTTCAGAGCTATACAAATTAATTAATAGACAATAATAGTTACAAGTGGATATACAACTAGAATTTATACGAAAATAGAATTACCATCATAAAAAACGATAAAGCTTAAGAATTGCAAATGACTATCAAAAGATTTTCACATAGTATTGCATTTTAAAGCATAAAATGAAGATTTTTTTAATTGCAAGTTTTAAAGGATAAAGATTATAAGAATGTGAAGTTTTGGATCTAAAGTCTCTACAAACTAAAAAAATAAGTGACTTTGTATAAAAATCTTGCTTTGAAAGAGCAGCAATTATTGGAGGTATTTTATATAATTTCGAGGATATAGTGTCGAAGTCTATTAGAATAGCATTTGAAAATACGAAAAAATTGTCCAAATTAAAAATATAGCTTTTTGTATCTTCATATATACAAATGCAATGGTATTTGACAAAAAAATTTACGTTTTTTATGATTGTGATTCACTTCTGTAAGACATAAGCATATTTGAAAACAAAACGATAACAAGTATAGGCAATAAACAGAAAAAAATTATGTGAATATAATGTCTCATTATGTACAAAATAAAAATTTCTTTTTTTATTGTAAATTTGTATTAAAAACTTTCGAAGTAAAGAGCTTGTAGCGGGAAAGTAGATTTTTATGAGTTAAAAAGAAGATACAAGCATTAGACATTTAATAAAGCATAATATAGATAAAATAACTTCAATCTTTAAAATTTAACTAATTAATATTCAAACCAAAATTAAAAATTCAGCCATAAGATTATAATAAATAAATTAAACAGAAATTTTTATAAATTTAAAGAGTCTTAATAATTATTCTTTAATCTTATTATTTTATTTTCAATTATCTTATTATAAGTTTAACTATTTAGTATATAAGCTTGTACTTTTTTTAATTTTCATCTCATTTTTAATTTTTAATCTTATACCTTAAGTCAAAGCAAAATGGTTAATAGTTTTAATATAATTTATTATTTTAATTATATTTTATCTCTAAATTTATTTTTAGCGAACTAAGAAATTAATGAATTAATGAATTATTTAGCTTTACAAATTTTGCTTTTCTTAAACAGTTTTTAATAGCTTAATCTCAAAGCTTTATTAATTTTATATTTTTTAACCATTAAAATAAAAAGAAAATAAAGATAAATTATGATTGTTCTATTTTCCATTCCATTCCCTTCAATTTTATTTTATTAAGATTATTGATATTTCATCTATAATCTAAAGGTTTTAATGAGTATTAAAGCTAGTAAATCAAATTCTTTAACTAATTTTAGCTTTATTTAAGCATAACTTATTTTAATTTATTTTTTTAATTGTAAAAGCCTGTGCTATGATTATTTAACATCTATAATCACTTTATAACTATTGGAATATATTTAGATATAAATCACTTAATATATAAGCAAGTTAAAGAATATATGAGCATCTAACTTTATTTAAATTATTTAAGTATTTTTCATATTTTTAAGTTTTCCCATTCTCTAGTTTTAATATCATATGCTACAAGCTTGCAATAAAAATCATAAAAGTATATTATCTCCTTCTAACACTAAGGTATTATTCATATGTTGCTTTTTGGAAAGTTCTCTCTTATACATATTATATTTTCTTAGTCTAACATGTAGATTTTATCCAAATTGTTATTATCATCAAATATGTAAACTCCTTCTCCAACTGTAATTGATAATGTCTACGATGACTTTGGCAATTACACTTTAGCTAGGATCACTAATCATTGAAAATATCATATTTTCAAATACTATTAAAATTTTCTTTTTGATTATTACTCCATCCAATACTATATGTAATCTCTTATTAAAGATGCACTACCTAAACAAGATGTTTTTGGTAAATTTGCTATCATTTTAATTTTGAAGGAATTTAAATAAAAAATTTCACTATCCTAAAGTGCTTAGTTACTATAGCCTGCAATAATAAACAATAAATTTCTTGGCTTATGATAAGCTAAACTATGGCATCTTCTTCCAGTCGACATTTAGAATTCTTGTTCGTCATTATGTTTAACTAGAGTGATTCAATTCTATATCTGCTAATTATCCTAGCCTCCTGTTACTATAAGTGTATTTGTATCTATCTGAACTGCTCTGAAGTAATCTTTGAATTTCTAGGTATTCTTCGAATTTTTGCTTCATATTATACACTTCTTTAAAACTCTGACTTTCTTATATACAATTTATCTTTTCTTTAGACTTTTCAATTGCAAATTTTATTTATTTTCTTCAGATCCATACAAAAAAACTACTCTATCAACTAATAAAATATCTAAAGAATGTATATATTTTTGGAATAAAAGATAAGTGAACATCGGGTTAAAGCAGATAATATTATATTTAAACTCTAGTATGCTACATAAGAGCCATTCTTGATTTTGAGTAGCATATAGTATAAATTAAAAAAACTAGTTTGAAAATAAAAAATTATATTAATCATTTAAAAGTCAAAATTGGTTAATAGAAAGAGCTAAATTTTAGCTTAAATATAGCTGTTTAAGATAAATTTTATAAAATATCATAAGTGTTAACTCTTTTGTTAGTAACTCACTTTATAAGTAATTATTTCATGAAATTTAAGAAAAAAAAATTTAAATTTTACTGGTTAAGTTTTATTTTTTTAAACTTTTTTAAACGGTAAATTAAACGCCTAAGGAAATAAAATTTAAATTTAGAGAATAAGGATTAAATACAGCTATTAATAGAATAAAATTTAAAATATGCTAAATTAAAGCTCATAGATTAAATTAACTTAATTTGAAGATATACAAAATCATATTAAGCAGTTAAAAAATATAAATTATAGAAGTAAAAAAGTAAATGGCAATATATAGTAAAATTATAAAAATAAATCTTTTAAAGTGATTTATGAAACGTCGTAAATATAATTGGATTAATTATTTATTTAACAGTAAAAATCATTAGTAAAATATTAAAACTTATAGAAATTATAAAAATAATTGTTTAAGATATTTATAAATAGCTAATTGTTTAAAATAAGGTAAGAAGAAATTAAAATAATTTTGTAAATATTAAAGCATTAAAAAAGTTGTAAAATTTAAGCTTTAAAATAAATATCATATTACATATCATCAAATTAGAATAATGTATATAATTGTATGTTTAAAATATCTTAGCAATTCAATTAAATTGAAAATAAGTTTTCCTTTCAGCTAAAGTAGGAAAAGTTTTCAACATCTGCTAGATTTTCATTCTTTAATAGTATCTAAGCTCCATCTAATGATTCTTGTTATCTCCGTCGATTTTTTTATTATTCGATGGAAAGAAAGTTGTTGCTTTGCTTCAGATCGATCTCCAGATTTATCTTATTAATTTCTCGTGCTTCGGATAATTCATTCATAGATATCATCCACTTTTGCAAATGTTGTGAAATTTTCTAATTTCTTTTGATTTTAGTTCTATTTGTTCTTTTCTATAATTCCATTAAAACACAACTACTCTATTTAAATTCTTGCTATAATAATTCCAATTTTCTCTCAGTCTCTGCATTAATTTATTCTTGCCTCACCCAGTTCTTTTCGTCTTGTTCTTGCAAAATTCAAATGTCTTTTTCCATTGTCTGAGCTCTTTCATTATCCATTCGTTATCCAGCATTGTTTCTATTTTTGACGAAGTGAGTTATATCATCTTCTATTTGATTCTTTACTTTTTTTGCATTTTATCTTTTTCCAATTTTCGAGCTCTTATTATTAATGCACATATTAGTTACAGATTCTAAGTTGATTCATGCTTTATTGGTTTTTTCCAAAATTCTTTCGATTTTTTCCTGCTTTAAAGAAGCTTAATCCTGGCTATTAAATCGGTGGACCTTTTTTTAAATTTCTTTGAGGGAGTTTCAGAGTCTATGCCTATTGCTATTTTCTTTTTTCAGGTGGTGGATCAAGGAGGGTATCATATTTATGGAGGTATTTATAATCTGATCCCTTTACTTTATCCTATAACTTTCTTGTATTTCTCCTTCCCCAGAGAAATCCACCTTTAAGAGCTTCTATTTTAATTAAATTACTAATTAAATTAATGATATAAAGAAAATCAGCTATCCTTAAAATTATTCTAGACTTATTATAAATTTGACTTTTATTTAAGCGTTAAATATTATCATAATGGTTTATTTCTTAGTTATTGGATTCGTCTAAATTAGAATATCTATAGATAAATAAAATTATATATTATAATCTACGAATTGATAATAAAAATAGAGACATAAAAAGAAAAAAATGGAGGAAATATAGAATTCACTAGTTTTTAATAGTGACTCTTCTTTAATTAATTTAAAAGAAGCTGCAAATTCATAGGAAAAGCATAGGCAGGTGCATTAAAATCTTCAAACGAAAGATTTGGAGTAACTACAAATTAAATAAGTAAACCTAATAATGAATTTATTAAGACAACTACTTAAAAATTGTAGTCAAAAACCGGAAAACAAATTCATACGTGTCCCATTAAAACTACTTAGGAACTCTCTTCAACGTGGATATTAATTGTAGCGTATTATGAAAGTGAAATCAACCTATAAATAGATGAACAGATTAACCGCCTAAAATAATACCGCGAAAGATACGAAATGATTACCTAAGAAATCTTTCCAAAAATAAGATATTATCTTAGATAGTTAGAATTCAAAAGATATACCTTCAAATCCTAATTAAAATTCAAATAAAGATATCCTTTTATGGTAGTCAAAAATAACATAAACTTAAGATTAATTTTTGAATAATACTAATTAACAATTCTATTAAATTTCAAATAACGAAATTAGTCAGAAATAAAATAATATTACTAATCCTGATAATTCAAATAATCATTATTTACCTGATCTTCAGAGTAAACAACCTTAAAATTAAACTGCTGATTTAAGAAATGTAATATAAAATCAAATAATTAATTAGTCTAATGAGAACTTATTTACCTTAGAAATAAAAGAACTTAAACATAATATATAAAGACTTATAGATAAGAACCAATAATTAAATGAAATGCTAATTAATATAAAAGCAAAATATGAACGAGATATTGAAACATTGATAAGTAACTAAGAAATATCCAAAATATATTATAAAACTATATAAATAAAATTTATTAGAAATATAAACTATTATAGAGCAATTTTTAGTCAATCAAATCTGATATATAGCAATATCACAAAAAAATGCTATCAAAATAACTAGTTCATAAAATTACTTAAATAAACTTCTCCACTTATTACAGTAGCTAAATAGTTTAAACAGATGAAATAATTAATATAGTTCAAGAAATTTAGATATAATAGAAAAACTATGAGAATTAAGTCAATTCAAAAGATGAAATATAATCTAATTAAGAGATTCAAATTGAAGCCAATGCTAATTAAAGCTTTACTTAAGCTTAAATGATAGGGGCGGATAATTCACTATGCCAAAACTTTAATAAAATTAGAAATTTTACTTAGATTGAAATAGATAACTTTCTAAATATAACTTAGCTAGGATATCAATAGACTATATTAGAATAGAACTTTTATTTACTTCAACAAATTACCTAATAAAAAATAATAACCGAAATTTAACTCCAAGAGTTATATTCTTAATATTAAAAATTATAAAACTAAAATAAGTAATTTATAGATTAAGAATAGAAAGCTTAAATGGAAATTTTAACTTTTAAAATCGAATTAGATAAGTAAAGATAATAAAACTATGAAATAAATATAGCTTTTCAAGATTAAATTCTATTAAAAAATAAGGAAATTCAAATGTATAAAGAATTATTTTAGAAGAAGTAATTTGTAGATGCATAAACTTAGACATTATATGGAAATATTTAAGCAAAGGATAGTATTATCTAAACAGATAATATAAATAAATAATAAACAGCTTTTTTGTGTCAAAAAGTTACTCAAACAAATATAATCAAGCAAGACAAGTTAATGGAAACTTAAAATAATTAATAGGAAGCATAAACTAATACTATTATAACATAACATAATAACTAATACTGTCAAATAAAATTGCCAGATGAAGATTTTGTTTTACTATAGCATTAATATCACTAACTCAACTTAAAATTCATTTAAAGTACCCAAAATATGTAGACACTTGAGATAAAAATGGAAGAGTTTTAAAAACTTAATTAAAATTTGAAAACAGATATATTTAATTATTCTACTAAAAGATGAAAAAAAGATTAATAAAGCTAAACAGATTCGATCGATGCTATTTATCAGAACTAAACCTTATCTTCCAATATTAATCTTAATATTCTTAAAAGGAAACATGAAGAAGAAGATAAAACAATTCCGCCAGCAAAACGTATGAGTAAACATAATAATAAAAAAGAGTGCGATTAAATAATATGTTATTTCAATCTGACTAGTCTATAACTTTAAAAGTTTATTAAATCCGAAACTTGAAGACGTCCATAGTACGAAATGTACAATATATAAGGTAGATATGTCACAGTTTCTTAAGATTTAGAATAAGGTACATGTGATAGTGTGAAAAGTAAAATTGATATAGATAGAAAGCTACTTAAAAAATATACGACGTAAGTAATATATATTTTGATACAATATTTTAATTAACATCCTGAGTATGGAAAAAGATTAGTACATATTTAGATTAATCAATAAGGATAGAAAAGCATTTGTATTTACGAAAGTGGTCTATCTGCAGGTTCGGAAAAAATTAGAAAGGACTAATAAATTTAAAAAATAAAGATGGGACATATAAATATTAATGGAATAGCGAGCAAGTGCTTGAATATTGAAGAATTTATCAGAGATAACAGTATAGATATTTTATCAATAAACGAAACCTGATAAAAAGATGACTTTCCTCCAATATTGATAAATGAATTTAAAACATATTTTAAGAACTCAGGAAAAGGAGGAGGTGTATGCTTAATTGTAGGAGATGAATTTAATAGTACAGAAATACATATATAAGTTGAAAAAGAAATAAATAGATTCATAACAATTAAACTGGATAATATTTTAATCACGTCTTATTACATGTCTGATAGAGGAAAAAGTTAAGATGTTAAAGATTTAGCAAATGAACTTTTAGCACGTTCCTAATAAATTTAATGAGAATCCACATTAATTGATAGGAGATTTCAATGCTCTTTTATGAGGTTTCGGTGATAATCCTGAAAATTCTTATGATAATAACATTAGACTATAAGAATTCTTACTATAAAGCGATATTGAGATAGTGAATGATAGCAACATTAATACATGTATTCACAAAGGAACAGGAAAAACGTATTGTAATGATTATATCATTATAAACAACCATTTGAACGTTAATTAGTTTGCAAATTTCACTGCACATAATAATAGTTTATTTTCTGATCATATTCCAATCACTGTCGATTTTATCAATAATTCTATAGTATATTGGGAAAATATAACTCAGAGAAAATATAAAATAAATAGGTTATAAGATGCAATAGATAGGCAAAAATATTAAGAATCTTTCCTACAAACTTATCTAGAATTCTTTTAAATAGATTAAGATAATCTTGAAGATTAATATGAATGCATCAAAAGTAATATTTAAGACAATGCTGATCAAACATTAGGTTCGTTTATTCCAGACTCAAATTATAGCAAACTTCCTCGAGCTCTCACAAAGAAATATATAGAGGCAAAAAGAGCTAACTCAGAATATAAGGAAGCTCACGTAAAATTTGGAAGAATAAACTAGCAAGTAACTAATCTTCATGAGGAAGCAAAACGACTTTGGAAAGACTTCAAGTATAATCTATGAAAATTTAAAAAGAACAAAGCAAAAAAGAAATTTCTACTTCTTAATGGAGATTCTAAAAAAATTTTTTCACAAGCTAAGAAAATTCTAAATCCTTTGAAGAGAAATACTATGAACTTTAATTAAGAAATCAAAAATAAATTCATTGAATCATGGGAAAATTGTGTTTTTAACAAGCATTCAAATCTAACTCAAGAATAGATAAATCTTAGTAATTAAAAAATAGATAAAATATACGATAATATTTAAGAAATTAAAGATTATCCACTCTCGTATTTGTAAGGATTTGATCTTTTTACCATAAAAGAAATATAAGAAATTATAAAGGAAATTCCGAATGGAAAAGCAGCTGGTCCAGATGGAATAAAAGGCGAACTTCTGAAATATGGTGGATAATATTTATTAATAATTCTTCATTCTTTTCTGAATAATATGCTAAGACTTGGAAGAATCCCTTAGGAATTAAATATATCGGTGATAATTCCAATATTTAAAAAAGGAAATAAAGATGATTGGAAAAACTGAATACCTATTTCTCTTATTAATACTATTCTAAAACTATATGATAAAGCTTTAACAAAAAGAATATACAATCTAATTTATTAGAGAAATCTGATTCACCCTTCATAAATGGGATTTATGAAAACAGATAAACAACTTAATAAATTTGAATAATATAACAAATAATTGATAACTATCGGAAATGTGCTAAAGGTAAGACTAAATTGATAGCAACACTGATAGACGTTGAAAAAATGTTTGACTCAATAGAAAGAAGACTCTTGCTTGATTAACTTAAGAGAGTTAAACTACCACTTGGAATAATAATAGCATTAGAATCGTTTTATAAAAACCTAAATTCTTCATTTATCATAGATGGTAAGAGCACCAGAACTTTATAATTCAACAATGGAGTTATGTAAGGAAGTTCTCATGGACCAGTTTTAGCATTATTGTATTATGACATAGTAATTAGATATCTGGAAAGTAAAAGTAACTAATTGGGATTTAAATGCCAGGATTCAAGTATTAGCTTCGCTTGTAGAGGATGGGCAGATGATCTTATTCTTCTTTCCAAATCTGCAAAGTAGATGTAGAATTTAATAAATGAAGCAAATAAAGTTTTTGCATGAACACATTTAAAGATCAATGTTACCAAATCTAAATGCATCTAATTTTTAAAGAAGAATCAGAAATAATAAATTTTAAATTTATAATTAGGAAATTAACCAATTGCTTAAAAAGAACAAGTAGCATATTTAGGAGTTATTCTACATTAGAAGAAGAACTTAAATCCCCATTGCAAAGAAGTTGCATTTAAATATATAGCTGCAATGAAGAAAGCTGTTTTTTAACTGATTAGATATAAGAATGTAACTCCTTGACATTTTAAAACTTTATGTAGACTTTTTACATTACCTAAAGCAGAATATGGAGGAGACTTAGTACCATGAAGTATTCAAAAAGGAGTAACTGGAGTTTTGAACAGAATAGAATCAAGCATGAGATTAATTTCTAGAAAAGCTTTTTAAGTAGCAACTTCAACATTTAATGAATCATGTTATATAGACCTGAATTGATTACCCTTTAAGCACATTATGGCTATAAAATTCTTCAGATTCTACCATAAAATTAAATAAGAAAGTACTGATTTTCCAAGATCAACAATAGGCTCTCTTTTCATTAATATATGGAAAAAAGGATTTCAATACTACGATTAAGTGTAGCAATTATCAGACCTTTATAATATCGATCTGCAGAATTAATAGAATAATACCAATCTTAAAACTTTTACTAAACATGTAAGAGAAAAAATACAACAATATTTCTACAAAGTAGCTACTAAAAAATTTATGAGAATGAAAACAGCTAAAGTATATACTGAATAATTTGGTAATCTTTAACAATTTCCACAAACTACTTATACTAAATTAAACAAATAGTATAGACGAGAAATTATCAGTATATATAAACTTAGAACCTAAACTTATAATTTCCGTAAGGATCTTTAAGATCGTCATTACCCCATTGATAATCCCTATTGTATGTGTGGAGAGTATGAAACTTTCGAGCATATCTTTAAATGTGTGTACTATTCTAATATAATGAATTGATTATCGGAAAAGATCGGAAATTATGACTTAAGGCGCCTTATACTATACGATCAAGAATATCTAAACTCATTTTCAAGGTCTAAATTGGAGTATTTAGACTTATAGATCAAAATATTTCATAAGAAGCTAATGACAAGGAGACTTGAGATTCTAGAAATGGAGAAAGCAAAAAAGGAAGAAGCTAAAGATGAATAGAAAGAAGAACTAATTAAAGAAAAATGATGAGATGTAAACAATATTAAAAAACAATTTAAAAACATTTACTAACGTCTATAATTGAAAGAAGCAATTCTTGCAATTAAAGACGTCAAAAAACTCTTTTAGTTTAAATTTAATTTAATTTAATAATCTACGAATTGATAGTCCTGAAAGTTCCAGAGATTATTATCAAATCAAATTTAAACTCTTTAATAGTCATCTAATTTTTAAAATAAGAATGTTAATATTTTTGTTGACTAAAAAAACTAAAGTATCAAATCCTTATTAAATTTATGTAGGTAAATAATTAAAATGATCAGTGCTTTTGGAGAATTTTCAATCTTTTTTCATCAGCCTTCAGATTGCTTCAGAGGATAAAAATTAAAATCAAACTAAAATATTCTTATGTTTTCTCTCCTTACTTTGAACAAATCCTTAAAGACTTTACATTCCTCTATCAGTACTTATCTTCTTTTTTCTTCTAAGTTTATACTAGCATCTTACAGTATAATTTTACTTTCCTTAAGAATACACAAAGGGCTCCTTACTCCAAACTATAAGAATAAGCGATATCCTGGGGTATCTAAGACAAAATTAAAACTGGCAAGAAGGTCAACCAACAAATTGAGACTTTCTGAAAAGAAGACTAAGAAATAAGCTAAAAGTATTGCACTCTAAAGTCTCTAATTTCACTACTGAACAGCAAATAAACTTTGATTAGCTGACTAAAGTTGTATTGAACCTATAGAAAGAGGTAAAGAAACTGAAAAAAGACAATAAGATAATAATGGAAAGTTAGAAAAAGCAGAATAAATAGAATGGAAATTCAAGTTCCAAGAAACAGACTTAAACGCTTCCTGGAGTTTATCGCAAGATCAAAGTAGTAAATCCTAAAATTAATAACAGAAACAGACGTAAATAGGAAATAAAACTGTAAAAATGGAAGAAAATCAGAGAAAATTCGTAATGCCAAATTATACTAAAAGAAAAATATCGCCTAATTATTAATAGAAGATAAAATGGATTTAGAGTTACTAAATCTATATAATCAAAGAAACTGGTTGAGTCAAATGGAAATGTTATTACTACATGAGTAAAAAGCATCTTTATCAACAGGGCTAATTTTACTAGAAAAGACAAAAAGATTTTGGCAAGAGAGATACTAAGATGCAAGAATGAGATTATACAAAATTAGGAAAATGTACTGTACTTCTAAAGGAAAAATTTATAAAAAAAAATGAATACATAATTTAAATCTTGAAAAACAGAAAAAAGTTGAGTGAAGAGTAGGATTTTCAACCATGGAATGAAATTGGCAGTTCGGAAATGGGTTAAAATATCCAGAAAAAGTGCTAAAATATTAAACACTTAATTTAGTTTTATGATAGTGAATTACTCATAAAAATGACTGGTGGTTTCAGAAAGGTCCTTTTTTGATACCTCTTGAAGTAAGAGACATAAACTAGAAATGTAAATTTTTCTGGCACATATTTACTCTTCAAAAGATATAACCTTTTTCTAAAGTCCTTGAAAACTTCTTTGAAAAAGTTAATTAAGGTAAATGTCCCCTAATCTAGCAATAAGGGGGATAAGTTAAAATAAATAAGAATTTACAAAATAGCATACACTGGGAGCACCAACATCAGAAAAAAAAGCTACGTAAGTGAAAGTAAATTGCCATGTATCCTGAAAGTGTGGGCCTTCGATTTTGGAGTTGAGAAATTCAATATTGCTATAATGACAAAAAAATTAGTTACTTCCAGGAAGAATTATAAAAGCTCAATTATCTTAGTCAGAAACTCACAGAAAATCTGAATAAGATGTATTTATTTTATCATGGTCTTGAACAAAATCCTCGATTTATTTTTCCAGTTTCTAAATATAGTTGATAAGGGTTAATAACACTTTAATAATTTCTTCTAAATAATTCCATTTTTAAAAAAATTTAAATCCTCAAGTTCATTCTAGGAACTAAATGTTTTTATTTAGGTCTTGAATTCATTAATTTTCTGTTTTTTTTATAATTTCTCAGCCGATATTATTGCATGTTGATGCTTCATTGTCTACCTCGAAGGATTCATTAATATTTGATCTTATGTGCTTTAAGAAGAAAAATTATGTAAATAAAGAATATTTGTGCTAGAGAATTAGCGCATCTGACTTCATTATTATTAGGAAGTTATAAAAAATCCCTCCTTAAGCATTTTTTTTAGCAAATATCACTATATAAATAAAAATTTATAGTGATAATTAAATTTAATTTAGAAAATTTGTAAATCTTTTTGTAAAAAAAAGCTGATTAATAAAATAAGATATATATATTTAAGTTTATTAATTTTTTCTTTGCAAATAAAATTATTCATTAATATATTTTTAAGTTCTAAAAATATTTTTATTTTTTATTATTTTAGATATTAATTTAATTTTTAATGTAATTATTTTTATTTTCTTATTTTTTTTAATATTTTTAAAATGGATATTTAACAGTGTCCAAACTGTCAAAAATCTTGTGATTAAGAAAAGCGAATTGCTAAGTAAATTCCTTGTGGCTGCATTTCTTGTTTGAAATGTCTTAAATTCCTTTATCAAGTTACTTAAATGATTTTCTGCAAAAATCATTAAGAAATTTTCAAAATCAAACCTGAGGATTTTACCGAATTATGTGTAGAATCCACCACAAAAAAGTTAAATTTTTTATGAAGCTATTTTCAAATAGTGTGTTGATTGGTTATAGGATAAGTATGTAAGTAAATAAGGTCAGTTAAATATGATAAGAGAGGCAATCAAGGAAAGTAGTTAGTTATTGAGATGTATCTGTTCAAAATTATTGGAAGAAATCTTTAAGACATTGATAGGTTCTTATGCATATGATATAAGTTAAATAAAAAGTTTATTAAAGCATCTATCGAGTATTTAGTCACGTGAATAGTAGTTCATTTAATCTTTCAACAATAATATTCCATAGGATCCAAAAATAAGTTTTAATCGATTTAGGAAGCGTTCTAATAGATTTAAAGTGAAATCAGTGAGTTAAAGAAAAAATATGAATTAGAGAGTAGGCCATGAAATATGTGCTTCAATATAAAATAAAGTATTTTCGATACTTTCGTGTATTTGAAGGAGAGTTCGGGTTAATAATTATTGACATAGAATAAGGCGTAGTAATTGATAGAATCTTACTATAGAAAGATAAGTGTTATGAGATCTTTAAATAAGGTTTCTAATAAGGTTGTTAAGAGAGTTTAAGAATCTGAGAAATAATCAATCTAAGAGTTTCATGCGTAGTATCTTGAGTAGGATTTGAGGTAAAATAATGTTTAGTAGTAAGATAGTTAATAGTATCATGCTTAAGCAATATAAGTTATAATAAATTAAGAAAAAGATGAATAATAGAGTTAATTTGAATTTAAGGATATCGAGTAAGGATAAAAAGAGAATGAAGTGAATTTAGATCGTGTTGGTTATCAAGAATAAGATTAAGAGTAGTAAAATTTAATAAAATATGCTATTTAAAATTTCGTTGATATTAAATTTGAGACATTGTGTTAATTTTTGGGTTAGATAAGGGAGGAGAATATAGTGTTGTAGTCGTTGAAATATCATCCTTTGAATAATTCAAGTTTGGTGGAGTAGATATCGTTGTTGCTTTAGTTATCTTCTTTGAGGGAGGACAAAGAGCTCATTAAAAAGTTGTTATAGATAATAGAGTTATCGAGGGAATCTTAGGAAGTAGGTTAAGCGGTATCTAATGCGATAATGATATATAAATATATGAGTGATAGTTATCGTTTCAATTAGTTGACTTTTTAGGGTTTGAGATTGGAAAGGGCTGATTTATCTGACATGATATTTGAAAGTTGTAATTTTGTGAATGCAAATTTATCTTAGTGTAATCTGCGTAATACAAAGTTTATAAAATGTAATATGGAAAATGTTAATTTATCAGAGATAATAACGGAATATCCTCACATAATATAAGGACATACTTCTTCTGTATATGGAATAGTTTTTACACCTGACAACAAGTATATTATATCGGGTTCTAATGATTCTACTATAAAGATATGGGAAACTGAGATAGGTATCTGCAAGAATACTTTGAGTGAGCATACTAAATAAGTTAATTCGGTGGTTATATCACCTGATAATAAATGAATAATATCGGGCTCTGATGATAATACTATAAAGATATGAGATATTGAGAAAGGTAAATGTAAGAATACATTGAGTGAGCATACTGGCGGAGTTTAATCGGTGGTTATATCATCTGATAATAAATGAATTATATCGGGTTCTGGCGATAAAACTATAAAGATATGGGATGCATTAACTTTAGAATGTAAGAATACTTTGAGTGAGCATACTAGTTCTGTTTATTAGGTGGTTATATCATCTGATAATAAATGAATTATATCGGGTTCTCGTGATAAAACTATAAAGATATGGGATGCCTTAACAGGTAAATGTATTGTAACTCTTAAGGGTCATACTAATTCTGTTTTATCATTATCGATATCACTGGACATTGTATGGTTAATATCTAGCTCTTCTCAAGAGATGAGGCGATGGAATATATAGAGGTTGTTGTAATCTGAGTAGGGTGATAGGGTAAGATTTATGATATAATTAGGATCGGGGTGTTTTATATGGGAATTATGGTATGAAATTGTTGGGTTGTGAATTGAATGGGGTGTAGATGAGTGAGGAGGACAGGGCTAGACATGTGGTTTGAGGTTTGAGTTGCTTACATTTAAACTTAAACAAGATTTAAAATAATCTAATTAAATATAAAATTTCCAAAATATTAAATAGTGCTAAATAGTATTATATAGTATTATATATTATACTTATAGTTTATTAAGTTATATTAGATTAAATTAGTTTAAATTAAGTTAAATTAAGTGTTATGGAGATAAATTAATATCGAAGTAATTAGAAAGCTTGAACTTGCAGAGAAAATAGAATTGAGACTTGCCATTCTAGCCATCAAATGAGTCACGTCAGCTTCTTCAAATAGGGAACTTGCTTTTTAAAGTTTATTTTCAAATCTTGATAAAATCCTGCAGTTTTCTTGAATAAAATCCAAATAAGAATTAATAATTAAATCATTAGTAGGCCGTTAGTCAAACTTTCATACTGTTAGTGAGAACCTTCAGGCAAGTTAGACTTGTCTCTTTCAAGCTTGTCCATCCTTCCTCGTTGTGGCATTTAGTGAGAAATTATTGACAATGCAATATACAGCCAGATTACCTACCAGTTCTCCTGACGATGACTGACATCCATATTTGATATATATAATTAATAAATAAAATTAGGTAGATAATTTTAATTTTGAATAAACATTTTTTAAATTCAGCATTTATCTATTTATTATAAAAACTAGAAAAAGTTTAGTATATTTACATGTAACGAAAGCAGAAAAAGTTAAATTACTATTGAGCTAGATGTTTGACAAAATTAAAATATAATAGCAAATGTTTCAATGATCAAATAAAATTGATTCTATCAACATAAACCTCTAAAATTTATTGTCTAATTAATGTATAGGAAGCAAAGAATTCTAATAGATTAAATTACAAAATTTAGATAAATATATTAATTATAAGCAACGAAGAAATTAAAAATAACTCCTTTATTTTTAAAAATAGGCTTAAGTTAAAATTTGATTTAGATTTTTTGTGAAAAAATTATCTGAAAGTTTAATTATTAGAGGGTAGATATGAAAAAAATAAAAAGAACAAAATAATTAAAAACACATAGATTAAAGCTTGAAGTATTTAAGTGAAGAGGTTTTTTTGATTGAAAATTAAAAAGAATAACTGTTTTAATTAGATTTAAAATATAAAATAAAACTTAAAAAAAAGAAACTATCATCTAATAAATATAAATTAGATAAAAACCTTAAGCTCCATACTAATGTAAAACTAGGATTAAGAATAAAAGAAATCCAAAATTAAATTTCCACAGAATTTAATAGAAATGTTAATTTAATTGTTTATTATTTTATGTGTATGTACCGCTTAAAAAATGTCTAAATTGATTCGTGCTAATAATTATGATTGAAGCATATAAGTTTTATATTATCTAATTTTTAATTTCTATTAATAATCTTAAAGAATATACCAAAATATTTTCTTTTAAACTTAAATTTATATCCAGATTATTTTTATTAACATTTGTTTTATTTAAAATAATAATTTATTAATATAAGTATAATTGCCTTTTATATTAGTCTAATGCAAATTCTTTAAGGTATTTTTAATTTTGATTTTTTAAGTTATTTTGATAGCAATCTATTTGAATTATTAAAATACTAATTTTTAATTATTAATATAATTGCTAGAGTTTAATTAATAAAGTTACTTTCGAAAGACTTATTCATAAAGAACTAGCTTGAAAAGAACATATTATAAGTTAGAATAATAAAGCTTAACTTAGATATATGTATAAGAAATCTCTTCTATTTTGAAACAGAACATATACTTGCACGTGTTTTGATTCCTCTCTTATAAAGTTATTTATTTACTTTAGATAAATTTTTTAATTAATATTATTCATACCATATATATTTGAAAATTAAATGTGAATAAAATCAAAATTATTAAACTAATTATGATCTTATTTTTTTAGTTAAAGTTGTAAGTGAATTTAGATAAAAAGAATAATGCGTATTTTTATCCCAATTAATAGTTATAATAAATAGTTTAATTTTAATCTATTAAATAAAAAAGCAGCAAAATAATTCTTTTTTGAGAATTGATTTCATAACTATGTATATTGATCTTGCTTACACAACAATCTGAATATACGATATAAAAATATTTTAATAACTTTAAATATATTTATTATTGAATAAAGTGTAATCATTACAATGTATAGCTTCATAAATTAATTTATCTTATATTAGTTAATTTAGATTTAAAAATCTTAATTATATAATTATTATCTTGACTAATTAAAAGAACTTAGTATACATTTATATTATATATTGTTCACAATGTATTTAAACAATATTTATTCAGATAAAATAAATAATAATTGATTAAGAATTTTTACTAAATTCTTACTAAAAGCTAATTATTTTAATTTATTAGTTTAAGAGTTAAAATTTAATTTATTTAATTTAGTTTTAGATATTTAATTAATAAACGAAATTAGAAACTGTTTATTTATATTATTACAAAATTAAATATAAGATTATAGAAAAATAATAGAAATTTTATTTATTTTCTCAAATTTAAATTGTTTCTATGCAAAGATACTCATTTTAACGTAATAAATTAAAAGGACTCGATATTTGTATGTTTAATATTTATAGTCATATAACTTTATTTTTATCTATTGCAATTTGTATAAAGTTATAAAGTATCTTTAATTTTAACTTAATCAATATTATATTTAAATAACCATTCAACTATTTCATTTACTAAGATAAAGCTTTTCATCTAACAATTTTTAAATCAATTAACTATATTTTATCTATTACTTTGGGAGTAAAATTTTTAAATAGAATACAATTAAACATTTCAATAAAATTTAAAATATCTATATCATTAATTATTTTAGGTGATTATTTATGAAAGGCATAAATTTTAAAACATATAACTTTTAATTTTACTTATAGAGAATTACATTAGAATTAAAAAATATATTTGCAATATTTATAAAAAATAACTTAAAATTTACTTAAATTTTAATTATAATTTCATTAACAAAAAGTATTTTTTTATTCATAATATTCTTTTAACTAAATATAAAAACTTCTTCTTAAATATTAAAAACATAATTCTTTAATTTTATAAAATTAACTTAAGAATTATGTCTATTTATTAAGAAATCTTTTTAATTATATCTTTAAAAAAATTATAATAATTATTAATTATTATATCTTTTAATATGCTATACAAAGGATAAAAATACTTTTATTTTTTACTATAAAGCATGAAATATAAAATAAATTAAGAATAAAAGTTTTACTTTATTGAATATCATATGGAATTACTTAAAACTTTTCATTACATTTTTCTTTTTTAAACTTATCAAGTTGATTTTATAATAATAATAATAATAATATACTTAAAGTTAGTAGAGTTTTGCATTCTCTGGAATTGCAACCAGTTCCTGCGGACAGTTTTTTTAACGTGGGTGTGATCCACGACCTTTTTATTAAGTGGAAGGTTACCACTGTAACCGTTCAAGTGGTCTTGCAAAAAGCTTTTATTTGTAGATCCCTGTTGGAGTTATTCATAGTTTATTGAGTTGTCTCCATGTTCTTTTCTGCTCTTATTCGTTTATTTTCTTTCATTATCAACAGTTTTTTAAAATATGTTGATTTGATTTGCAACATCAACAAAGTTTGTATTATTGTCTTTATTTCGTTCTTTTTTATGATAATTTATTTTCTATATTTTCTAATCTTTTAATGAAACTTGTAGCAATCATTTCTTTTTCTGGATTCAATTCTGTTTTTAATTCTATTGGTATTTTTTCTATTTCCATTTTTGTGTCATATTTAAAATTTTATTATGATTAAGTTCAGAGTTATTCTTCCGTTATTAATTTGCTACAAATAAGTTATCTTCTAAGTATTAGTAATTCGTTGTTCTAATCTTCTATGTTACTCATTAGTTCCCGTATTTTTTCGCCTAAGTTGTAAGTTGTTTCTTCATAATTTGAGATTACTTTTTACATTTGGTCTAATTAAATTTAAAGTTTTTGATTAGTTTCGTTTTTAGGTTAACTTATCTCTGTTTATCCTACCATAACTTTACCTTCTGAAGAAGAGCTTGACTCCTCCTATTGTTATTATTTTTTCTAAATTTCTTTTGCCGCTTTTCTCTTTAGGTTTCTAAGTTAATTTTTTGAGAGTCGAAGAGATTAATCCATTTTTTTTTTTATTTGATTTTATAAATATCTTATTAATGTTAATGATAAAAGATTCTTTTTATTTAGAATGAAGGAATAATTTAAAATAAAAGAATATTAAACTTATCTATACTCATAGTTATAAAATTTAGGAATTAAATTAAAACTATTCTATAAATAATTAATTTTATTAAAATCATAATTGATATTTGTTTAAGTTAATAATAAAAAATGATTGAAGTAATAATATAAAAGATAAAATTTGTATACTTTAAATATATATGAATTGAATAATATTTAATTAAATAAATTTCCTAAATATATATTTGATTCAATATACTTTTTTATATTTTTTATCATTTTAAATTAATTTTTCCATTTAATAATGAATAATTTATATCTATAAGATTACTACTTAATACAATTTTTAAGCAATAATATTAGTTTCTACATTTTTATAGAAATTATAAATCTAGTATAAACAACTATAAACGATAATTATAAATAGTTGGAATATTATTTACGAAATTTTATTTTTGATAGTTATTAAATTTTATAAAATTGGAAAATATTTAAAAATAATTAATTTTAACTTTTCTTAAAAAACTTAGATCCAATAAATTAAATTTTTATTTTTAATAAACAATTTTTATTTAAAAAATCAAATAAATACCTTTATAATTTAAATTATTAATCTATTTAAAATGCTAAATTAATATCAGACATTGAACTAAAAGTCTTTTTTTATATAATTTATATAATATTTCTAACTATAGAAAATTTAATTAAAATAAAGATTTATAATTCATAATGAGCTTTATACTTAGAAAATTACTAAATAATATTCAATAAACTTCCTTTTTTATTCTGTCTTTAGATTTTGATGTAATTTTTAACTTATAATTAATTTACTTAATATTAGTAAACATTTAATGAGTTAATATTTGAAAAAATAAGAAAATAAAAGTTTTTTAGATATTTCTAATAAGTTTTGGATTTAATAAATTTTAATTTAAGTTTAAATAAATAAACATTAATTATAAATAGCATAACAATATTTCTTTTTTAATTTGCTTCTATTAAATATAAATTATTTTACTAAGTTGCTTATTTAAGTAATTATACTTTTCATTTTATATAAGTATTATCTTAATTTAAATCATATAAAAAATTATATACTAATCATTTACTTTTTAATATTTTTAACCTCCTAATATTAAATATTAAATGCTTAAAATAGATCAAATCATTATTATTTAACTAATTATAAAAACTTAGGTTTAATAACTTATCAGAATCTCATCATCCACATTCCTTTTTTTAAATCATAAGAGCTTAAGGGGTATTTAAAATCTTCTTCTGTACTTACATAATTATGAACATAGTCTTTACTTTCTATAGGATAGAAATTAACGTAATTTCAAGTTTTTGTAGGATAAACATTTCCATGCTCTAAAAGTTTTTTTCCGTCAAAAATGAAAGTCTTACTTTTATATCAGATATCAAACAAAAGAATGTTTTTTATTTAATGAACGTACAAACTTTAGACGATATGAGTCTATGTTGGAAATACTTATTCAAGATAAAATCATTGCTCCTGTACCAAATCATAATATTGTAAATCGGTGCTCATTTAGGATAAATGCAATGAAAAACCTCCAAAGACATAAGCTTTATCATTGCTATAAGCGACTCCACTTCCTAATGTTTTATAGGGAATTTTTTATATTTTCTGCTAGATAAATTGTCTTCTTTTTAAATCAAAGATAAAGCCTTCATAATAATCTCTATTATAGATGCCATAAAGATAGTGTCTTTTAAAGTCATAAATAAGTTTGGCTTAGATATTTTATTATAGTTGATAAATAGATTTTTTAAGTTATTCTTGTATTTAGTAGATTACTAAATTGTTTGCATAGGAAACTATGAACATATCGTTTTATATTTATAGAATTTCTCAGTTGTAACCATTAAGCTAACTATCATCAGTGTTAAGTATTGTAATTTTGCTTGTTTTTAAGTCTCTCATTTGAAAATCTCCATTGAAATTAGCAAGTGTTATATACTTATCAAATAAATGTGAATTATAACAAAGATTGGGCAGAATTTCATACTTAGAAAGAAGAAGAGGAAGACTTTTAAAAAAAGTATTACAGGATTAGTTAGTTTTTAGGGTTTTTCTTAAGTATAAGAATAGAATGAAATATTATTGCTTGGTTAAGCTACTTTTCTATTACATTTTATTTTAAGACTAAATTAGAATTTATTGAAATGATATATCTCATCTTTATTTAAATACACCTAACTATACTTATATAAGTATTTTAAAATTATATCTCTTACTATTATTCAAATTATATAAGAAAGGATTTTACACTCTAAAAATTTAATTTATTAGTTATAAACAAGAAATTTAGTATCAATTGTAAAATAATAGCCATAATCAAAAAGAACCTACCATAAATAATAAAATATACTAAACCAGCTTAAAACAAATAGGCTCCTTGTAGATAAACTTTCCTGAGTGTATAATAGTTAGTTTAACTAAATTTATAAAAGCATGCAATCAATTATTAAAATAATTATAATAAACATTTAGTTAACTTTATTTATTTAAATAAATAGTTATTTATATTTAATTCGAAAACTAAATAAAGGATTCTTAATAATATAATATTATACTTTAAAGAAAATTAAAATTATTAAATATACATTTATTAAATTATTTACTATAATCTAGTAAATAAAATACTTAAATGACAAATATTAAAATAAATAATTAATAGTAACAGTAAATATTATAATCTACTTAGAATAAGAAAAATTAACGACACCAATCTATCTAAATCGTTAGCTAAAATTATCAAAAAGCTACCAAGATACTTAATTTAAAATTTTATTTATTTTTATCTTAACTACAAGTAATTTCTTAACTGAATGAGGAAGCATCCAAATATAAAAAAAATTAATAAATTATAACTATTTAATAAAAATTCCCAAATTAGCTTAGAAGAAAATCTTTAAAAAATAGAAAAAATAAAAGAAAAATAATGGAAATGCAATAAAGTTAAATAAATTAAATTGATCATTTGAAGTTTTAGTTTAGAAAAAAGAGAAAATAGTAAGAAGTGCTTCTAAATAAGTTAAACTTAAAACTTAAAACTTAAAACTTAAATAAAAATAAAAATTTATTAAAATTAAGAAGAAATAAAAGAAAAAACTCAGACTAAATACTTAATTAACTTTAAAATATAGATAATTTATGCAGGAGAGAAGTCTTATTTTAGAAAATTTAGATAAGTATAATTGCACTTCGTGAAGAAAAAGAATGAGCAAGAAATCTATATGGACAACTACTTATAAAGCAACAGTAATTTTCTAAGAAAAAATAAACCTGGAATTAAAAGTGGTTAATCTAATAATTGTAGTGCCACTATGATAAATTATTATTAATGAGAATTTAATGAAGAAATTATAAAAAAAATAAATATAATTTGGTTCACTGTTTAAGATATTAGAATAAAAATATCTTATTTAACTTAAATAAATTAAAATAATTTGAGTCAGTTAAAATAATAAATAAAATATCTAAATTAAGGAGATTGAATTTTTAAATTTTAAATTTATTATAAATCTTAATAATATTTTATATTTATTAATACTATTAATTGGAATTTTATTTATCATTCTACTGTAACTTATGACTATAGACTCATTTTGCTATATTTTATAAAGTCCAATATAAAATATTTTAGATCTATTAATTAAATAATTAAAAATAGTTTTGCTGTAGTTCATGACTGCTGCTCAAAGAAGTTTATAAATTTTTTAGAAGGTCGCTCTTGAATATCATAAAGTTTTCTCCTTTAAGGTCCTATTTAATATAATCACAGAAGTTGTTAGTTTTCTTTTCTTCTATAGATTTATCTTTCTTGATTGCAATAAAGTTGTTCTCTTTTTATTTTTTCCTAGATTCAATAATGTTTTTTAAATTTTAAGAACACAGCAATTTCTATATAAATGTTATATGCTACTACAGTAGTAGCAACGCTTCCTTTTCCTTGTTTTCATTTTTCATTATTATTTTTCATTGTTTTCTTTTTCTATTTCCAAGTTTTGTGTTGGGAGTAAAGGTTTTAACTTTGAAGAATGCTTTCAAGCAGTTAATTTTAGTCCTATATCCTTTAGACTTTAGAGTTTTTCTGGCTCAGCTGTTCACATTGATAGTTTCAGAGTGCACTGATTTCTCTTTCTTGGTTGTTCAGTCTTAGGTCAATAGAATCTTAGAGTCCTCCAGTCACTAATTCTGTCAGCTAGACGTTCTCCTTTCGAAGCTTTTTAACCTCTTCTTGGAGGTTAAGCACCACCTTTATAAGCTTTTCATAACTTACCTATTGTTAGATGTTGAATTCTGATACTTCTTGCTGTATGGCTTCTTAAAAATCTTATTAAATTTTAGTATCTTATTTTGAAGGAGAGCCATTCTTTTTCTTGCTTAACTAATTTCTATTTGTTCCCTTCTTATTCTTCTTAATTTTTACCAATCTAAATTTATTTAGTAAAAAACCCAGGCTTCATTTTTTTTACCTTTTAGATTTATTAAGCTAAATTTTATTTGCTCTTATAAAAATCACGCTTTTTAATATATGTAATTTATCTCTAGGTGAATTGATTATGCTTATTAAGATAAAGCTATAAGAAATAATAAAAGTAGTAAATGTATAATCTATTAATAACTAAAGATAAAGTTTGCTTTATGTTTGCATGCTATTTATCTAAATAATTACAATCTAAATATATCCTTTAAAATATATTAAGCATCTATTCTTCAAAACACTTAAATTAGTTTGAGTGTAGTAATTATATTAATTTAGCTATAATTAAGGAGTAAGTTATACTTATAGTTATATCTTAGAAGCCTTTAATTTAAAATTATAAGTAAATTTAATATAAATGAGAACATTTATTTTATAAATGTATTAAAATTTAATAGCTACTAATAAAATAAAGGTAGTAGTTAAGTCTATTAAGAGATTATATAGTTAATAACTAAAAGCTTTTATTAATATTTAGTAATTTAATAATTTAAATAAAACTATACAGACAGCGGGGATCGAACCCACGACCTACTGCGTGTCGAGCAGTCGTCATAGCCACTAGACCATGTCTGCGTTATTACAATTTTAATCAATAGAATATAAACTTGCTATATTGCTCATAACTTTTCAATTATTATTCATATTTATTATTTAAATCTGCTACTTCATAAATACAATAAACACTTTATAATTATTTTTGAACCTAAAACATGGATTTTTTATTAAGTTTTAGCATTAAATTAAATTAAAAATTTTATGGATAATGGAATGTTTCCTTAATAGGTCCATAACCCCCTGCATTACCTTTTACAGGGTCTCGGACTCACTGGTGTCTCCACCCAAGTTCACTTCCGAGCTTTCCGAATGGTCTTGGAGTTATCTTTTTTCTTCAAAGCTAACCATCCGAGGAAGGATTAAAATTTGTAAGTTCTTTCCAAATATTTTTTCTTATTTACCAATTCTTCCTACACTTTTTTCATAAGTGGAATAAACTGCCGCATATATAACATTTTTTCTTGAAAAATTTTTCTGTCGTCATAGGTTATTCTTCTACTACCATTGGGTCATTATTTCTTTTTATGTCTTATTCCTCTAATTTTCCTAGTCTCTTTTTTATGTCCGTTATTTATTAAAATGCGTTTTCATTCTTTAAGAAATCTGTTCCCATTTATTCATTAATTCTTACTATATCGCATTCTATTTCTTAATATCTGTTGTTAATGTCCTCTTTGGTCACAAATTCATTATGCGGTCTCTCGTCCTTGACATGATTTTATAAGTCTTATTGTAAACTCATGACGTAATGTTCGAGGTTCTCTACCTTATCAATGATTTAAACAAGAGACTTTTTATCTAAGTTCATAAGTTGTTCGAGGGTGTAACTTTTTTTTTAAATATTGGAAGGAAATTATTTTTCTTCTGAGATTTTACAATATTATTTCTTTTTTGTCTTTGTTGGAGTTTGTTAGAGCTGGAAAGATTGATCTAAGGAGCTACGAGAAGCGTTTTAGTGGAGAAAGGGTTTGTTCCATTGGGCGATGTTTTTTGAATTAAGTTTTAGCATATTATTAATAATAAATAGAAATAATAAAATATTAATTTAGACTTTGAGTTATTTTAGTAGAATTCCAAATTAAAGGAATGATTAGCAGCATATAGTTCACTCAAGTAATCAATATAATGTAGCTATCTTCTCTATTATATTTTCTTACTTTTATTTATATTTTTCTTTTAAATTTTCTGTCTTATGAATATCACCTTCATAGTTATTTTTCTTATTTACTTATATTATAATAACTAATAGGCTTCATATATATAGACACTATTTACTTTTTAAATTTAATCTTTATTATATAGATAAAATTACATTTTAAACCTTAAAGAAGCAAATACAGAAAAAGGACTCAAGATATTGAAGCTAAGCAAATATAAAATACTAGCATTCATGATTATTACATGAAGATTAAGTTTATGTTATAAATATTTACTATGAGATAAGGAAAGGAATAAAAACAAAGAACTAAGTCTTTTATTACTTTAATAAATAGAATCTAAAATTAAATGCAATATTAACTGAAATCATATTTTAAACGTCTCAAGTTGGTAAATCATATGCATATAACTTCAAGAGAAGGAAAACCATTCATTAACTCAATTAGTTCATTTTCTATTACTTCAACCAAATCTTATTAAAGAAGTGAGCATTAGAAAACTTTAAATAGTTTCAATTCCAGAACTCGTAAAACTAATTTTTCTTATCTTTTAATTCTAATCTTTCCTTTTAGAAATGTAATCCAAAGAGCTTTAATTGCTTTAAACTTCTGTTGTTTTTAAAAATATATTCAATACTCTCTGCGCTAATATTTTCTCCCTTTTCAATTGTGAGTTCAGTCAAACTCTAAAGTTTGAATATAAAGGTTTTAACTATAAGATAATCAATTTCTCTACATTGAACAAATTTCAATTTTTAAATTTGCTAATCGTTAACTTAAAAAAATTATTTCAGGAATGCTGACTAAATTAGCACTAAATAAACTTTAAGCTTTTCAAATATTTTAAACTAAGAAGTTATACAAGTGTTTAGAAATCAAATATGGAAGGATTACGGACAACCAGTGGCGAAGTTCATAGTGAAATAAAACGGAATTGTATACTTGGTATTTAACAATGAAGAAAGATACTAACATTTCACTTAATTCAGGGATTGAACATTCAAAGGAGTTAGAATTCCTATCTAAGCTAGAAACTAATTGGAATATTTTGACATTCATAACTACCCAATTTACTTTATAATTAACGAATACTCAAATATGAAGGAAGTAATGGAAATAATAAAATAATATGGAAAATCAAGAGGAGAGATATAGCATACATATCCAAACACAACAATGCTAACAGGGAGCAGTGTAGTCTACCTAGATTTAAAGGAAGTAGACGAAGCAAAGAGGATACCAGAAGTAATAGATTTGAATGGAAACAAAATGAGAATATAACACCCAGTAAATTTTATCTGCTGCCTATGTAAAGTGAAAGGGCACACAGACCAGCAATGCAGAAGGGTAGAAGCAGCAAAAAGGAAAAAGCTAATTACAAGAGAATTGGAGATGCTTGAAGGAGAAGTTATTTTAACAATAAACAAACCAGATTTTGAAGCAAATCAAGCAAATAAGAGGATAATTGGAGAAGAAGAATAAATGATTATAGAGGAATCAAGGGAAGAAGAGAAGGAAATAAAATGAGGAGAATAGAAAAATAATTAAAACAACTAAACAATTAAATAATAAAAAGTCTTTTATGCTAAAAGAATAAATAAATATTATTTTTCATCAAAATGGAATTGAACATATGTAAGACAGAGGGATAGAGAAATGTTCAAATAATTAAATAAAATAAAAAGCAATCAACTAAATAATAAGATATACCATAAAGCAAATTAGAGAAAAGGATAGGATAGGTGATGGTAAAAACGCTAAACCCTAGCAAAAGAAATAAGAAATAAAAAAAATAGTGTAATGGAGTATGTCAAGAAAAACGTAAATAAAGGAAAAAAGCAAAAAGAAATAGAACAAACTCAAGAAGAAAAAGAATAAGATGCAAGATAAAAGTGAGAAGAAAGAAGTAAATTGAAGCAAACTTCAATGAGAATGTACTATGCTAAGAAACCGAAAAACAAAAATGAACAATTATCCGACTTCAACTAATAGGAAAAGGAAAAAGAAGAAGATTAGAATAGATAAGAAGAAGGAAAAGGTAGATAATAAGATGAAAAAGACAAAAAAGGGGAAAGAACTAATAAAGAAAATAATATGGAAGCATAGAATGATAGATAAGAAGAAGAAAAGGTAGAAGGAAGATGAATAAAAAGAAGAATAAGGTGAAGAGGAAGTAGAGGGAATGAGTGTAAAAAAAGATTAAGAATAAGTCATAAAAATAGGGACAGCAAATGTTAGGGGAGTAAGAAGTGCAAAAGAGGTACTAGCCAAATTTATGACTCAAAAAAGTATCCACATAATGGCAATATAAGAAATTTAGATTGAAGACTAAAAAGATGTGTGTAATATAGCAGGATATAAAAACTTAATAAATGTGGGATAAAAAAAAGGAAAAGGAGTAGCATTCTATATTAGAAACGACATATGTAAGGAGATCAGAGAGATATAGAATGAAGTAAACCAAATGACGCTTTTTGGAGGAGCGAGAGAAATGGCAATAGAAATAATGAAATAATTAGCAGTAATAAATGTCTACGCTCCTGTTGCAAATAACAACGAACATTATGAGCCTTTCTATAATTTAGTGAATGAATTTAAACTATAAGCAATAGAAAAAGGACTTAATATAATGATAATAGGAGACTGAAATGCGCACAAAGAAAAATGACTGCCAAAGAAAACAAACTCAGCAGGAAAGAGAATGGCACAGTTTATGGAACAGAATAATTTAATATGCCTAGATCCAACTGAAATAGGTACCTTTATTCACTAAAACAATGACTATAAAATAGATTACTTTTTAATCGAAGAGAGAATGAGAGAAAAGGTGATAAAAAGTGCTTTTTATTACTCATACATAATAGTGGTTTTTATTACTCATACATAATAGGAGACCATATGCCTGGTATTCTCTAAGATATATAAATATTCAGAAACAACAAAATAGTGTAAGAAAATCTTTAGAAAATGCAGCAAACAATTAAAATAAAGGGTAAAGAACAGAGAACAAATAAATGAAAATCAATAAAATGAGAATCAAAGAGAATACCAAAGAGTAAGATAAGAATACATTTAATCAAGAAAAAAAGATAAAAGAAACTAACTAAACCTATTTATGGACAATGTAAATAAAGGAAGTCTAACAGATATGTGGAAGAAACTTAAAAACTTACTTAATAGAAAAAATAATTAATGAGTACCCTTATTAAAAGAAGATATTAGCACTTTCAGGGATGAATGATAGAAACTGTATGAAGATGGCGATAATACGTTACCAACTAAATACTTAAACAAGAGACAAATAGTGGTAAACGAATATGAAATTTGAGAAATCATCAACTAATTGGCGAAATGAAAAGCAGCAGGACCTGATGAAATAAAAGTAGGTACAATATTAGCAGGCGGGAAAAAACTAACAGAAGTAACATGTAAAATGATAGTTAAGATGATTTAAGAGGGAGTAATACCCTAAGAGATGAAATAATAATACATAATATTAATATACAAAAAAGGACAGATGAACCCGATGAATTATAGACCAATCTCTTTACTGAATCATGCTTTAAAAATAGTAGATGCATGAATTTTCTAGCAACTATAAGGATATCTGCATAATGATGAAAGCGAATATTAATATGGCTTTAAAAAAGGAAAATCATGCTCACTATAAATTTTCAACCTAAGAACAGTATAGGAATGATCAATACGGAACAAAAAAGATGTTTTCGTAATATTTGTTGATATTAAAAAAGCGTACAACTCGGTACAAAGAAAAGATATATGATAAATCCTAAACGATCTAAAAGTACCGGAATAGATAATTAAACTCCTAGCAAACTTCTACTGTGAAGAAGAAATTAAACTTAAAATCATTGAATAAATAGCAAAATCATTCGCGACAAATAAAGGACTAAAACAGGGAAGCATAACGTTGCCAAGACTATTTAACTTAATAATAGCAAGACTTCTCCATAGCTTGGAATATTAAAAGCTAGGAATTACGATAGACTTTAAAAACGAAGAGGGATGAACACAAGAAATATATGCAGGATGTTTTGCATATGCAGATGACCTAGCCTTAGTGAATGAGAATAATTAGAGGAGGTAATCAAAAATTTAACCTCATGGGCAGAAAAATACAAACTGGAAATTGCAGATAAAAAAAATGAATGAAATGAAAAGCAGCAGAAAATAGAAAAGAAGAAATATGCTACATATTTAGAATAAGAACGAGATGTAATGGGAGCCAGGATTGTTTAAAAGAAAGACACCTAGTTGCGACAAGCAAATGCCCTTTCTGTAATGATGCAAGAGAAAACGAAAGGCATATCATAGAAAAATGCTCAGAATACAAAGAAAGTAGATAAATATGTATTAGAAAGTTAAGAACAATAGGAGTAGAGAGATAAGGAATGGAACTATTTGATATAATATGAGGTACGGCAAAATTCGAAAAATTCATTAAAACCTAAGAAGAGTAAAAAAGAGCTAAAACGGACTTGATAATAAAAGATTATATCAAAAACATATTAGAAAAAAGAAAAAAAGGATACTTAGAAAAGAAAATCGAATGAAAAAAATAAATAGGAAAAGATTATAGAGCAGGAAAAGGATAATTTTTATGAGTTTATAAAAGCTTGATTAAGAAGAAAAGAATTAGAAACGAAAATTAGCAAAGTATATAAAAAAAATAATGGACGCTTGTAACAAAGAATCAATAAAACGTAGATATATAGAAGACAGAAGAACAAGAGATAATGAAGAGGAAAATGATGAAGATATGGAACTAATAAGAGAAGAATTTTTATTATCTGAAGGCTTACTTGAAGAAATAGACATGTATTGAAATATTTATTAAAGAGCTGCGCACCAACGAGGTGCTAGGCGCTCTATAATGAAATTTATTTATTTATTATATTTAAGTTAAAAAATGTAATGATTGCATATTAATAAGATATTTGTAGTTAAAAAGGTATAAATTTATAATAATATTTAAGTATTTATTTAATCTTAAATATGTATTTTGAATATTAAAATAAATAAATGAAAATATATAATTATATATTTAATAAGCATTTTAAATATACTTAGTTTAAGTATCTTTTTAAGGAATTAATATTCACCAAATAAAAATCTTGCTTAGTGTTCTTGGTTATTTATTTGATAGCTTTTTAAATTATTTGATATAATAATTAAAAAAATAAAGAATGTATATAATATGATATGTTTATTTTATAGAAATATTTTATTAATTAAACACTACATTTTCACTTTTATTGGTATATATAAGTATACAATACTTATAAAATTATTGCAGAATAAAGTGATAAGTATTACATATTCAGCTAGCATTTTATAAAATAAATGCTTAATATAAAGAGAAATGAGAGAGAAGCTATAAGCAACTAAATAAATAATTCTATGTATTAAATGAAATTAACATAGTTTAATATTTGAATAGAGTGATAACTACTTTTAATTCTAAATTATTGATTTAATATAATGAATATTCAGTTTATTATGATACTTTTAAATTAGTTAATATAAATAGAATGTAATATCTAATTAAACTTATCTTAAATAGTTATATATCACTTTAGAAAATACATTTTTAATGTTAAATCAAGTTACTCATTAAATTTTATTCCATTCAGCCTTCTCATAATTATAAGTAAATAGTACTGTATTGCTGTTATACTGATAAACTTATTCATCTTTTACAACAGGTTATGTAAATACACTAAGTTCAGTTGTAAACTTATTTCCATGCTAAGCAATATTCTTAAAGTCGAATACTAAAGTTTTTTCATTATATCACTAATTAAAATACAGAAGCGATGATTTTTTTTCTTAAACGTATGCTGCTGTAGTTTATGCTTTTTCAGGAAGCTAGACTGAATGTATTTTTCATGTGTCATTGCTCATATTGTAAGTCTAAATTTCTTATTTGAAAGTGTAATAAAAGTATCCACCTGTTACGTAAATTTCATTTTATTCTACATAATAAAAGGCACCAAAGTTAGCCCTCGTTTAAGGAATGTCTTATATTTATGTAAAATTGCTATCTTAAAATTTAAAAACTTCACATTTTTCTTAATCATTGCCAGATAAAATATAAATGAAATCTTTTTTGTCAAAAACTGTTCGATGATTAAATCTTCCGCTAAGCATCTAGAATTGTTAAACATTTCTCTAGTTATATAACTAAAATAAACTTTGGTTATTATTTTAGCCACCTGTAATTACTAGCTCTTCGCTTCCTAGTTATTCTATCTATGTTAAATTTTCATCTGTTTTAACTAAATTTGATATCTCATTAGAAATAAACTTTTACCTCATTACTTCCTTAATATAATCTATTTTCCTTTTAGAATTCATTTAGATTGTAGAAATTAATTCACAGAAACCGATATGCTTTCTACCATTTTAAGATGGAGTTGCTGTCTAAGGCTTTTATATAATTTCTTTAATTGGATTATTTTATTAAATTTCAAGCTATTTTAAGGGTACTTTGCTTTCCTTGATTATCTATTTATTTTCTTATTGAGGCAAAATGCTTTTAAATTATTCAAGAGTTATTTGCTTTATTTTTTTTAAATATGCAAGTTCTTTCTCTCCTTGAACTTTGATTTTTTTCAAATGATCTAAATCTTAGAGCTATTAAATTTGGAAATTCTAAATTTAGGTATAATTTTCATTTAGAGCTTATTAAATAATTTCAATTACTTTGTTTGTTCCATTAACTTATTGAGATAACTGACTAAGCATTTTATTGCTGGCTGAAAAAATATTTGCAGTCAATAAGTTTATTATTTCATTTATTAGACTGCTTTGATCTTATGTGATTTTCTTAATGATTTGCTTAAAATCCTTTCTATACTATTGTAACTGAGATAGAGTTTCTTTCATTGAAGGAATCTAAAGTTATCAAATTAGTTCTTTATTTCTTTCTTATTGATCAGGATTTTATTTATAAACTCGTCGGCACTCAACACAGTTTATATATTTTTGGCTTTTGTATTATCTTTTAAGGCAATAAGCACACATCGTATGTTTACAAGAAAGTATCAAAGGAGTTTTCCTATCTAAATCGAAATATTTATTGCATGATTTACAATTGAGTAGCTCTTACATTTAAATTATTAATTCTTAATTTAAATCACTTAAATGAATAAATATTCTAATATAAACTTCTACTGCTTAGTTAACAGATCTATATTTACATCATCTTACATTAACAGTAGCAAATTCTTTAATTAAAGCTTTTAACATTTAAATTTAATATACCAATATAGTTGATTTCTTAGGTGTTATATTCACATATTCAATAAAGTCTAAAATTAGATTTATCTTAATTATATTTTAAAGACAATTAGCTAGTTAATTAAATATAAGCTTCTTTAATTACTCCTCATTTTCAACTACTTTTATTTCCTTTGAACAAAATTATTCTTTTTTATTTTTTTATTACAGTTAATGCTGATTCTTTCCTTAGTAAAGGTTAAAAGATAGAAGAAATAAAAATTTAGTTATCTATAGATAATTAAAAATAAATGGTGATAACTATATAAAATGATTACATATGAAATAGTTGATAGCATTTATAAAAATAACCTTAGTAATTGATTAAGCTTTTATATAATTGACTTCAGTATTTTAAATATTCATTTTAACTTTTTTATTTATTTTGCTAAAGCAAAATTAACTTCTTTTAAGTTTTAAATGTATAACTATCTAAATTTTCTTGCTACAGTTGCTAGTAAAATATTTAAAGTCTTAGCTATAGCAACTGCAATCTATGAAAACTAAAAGTTACTGTTGCGTCTAAATTCCAAAATTAAATAGGAATATAATGTCTATCTCTTTTTATTAGCTTATGGCTTTATAATTTTACTATAGATACATCATTTTATTGAAATTATTGAAATACAATTATTTTTCTATTTATTTAAATGATATCAGATTGAAGAAATATTTAGTTATCAATTTTGCTTTTCAAGAAAAGACAAAAAGCTTTAAGAAAAAATGTATTTTTTTAGTGGTTAAAGTTAGCAAGTTTGTTTTAAATAAAGTTAGGCAATAAAGAAAAATATGAATATTTAGCTAAATTATTAGATTATAAAAATTAGATATTAAATATGCATCTAATGCTTCCTTAATAAAAATATAATTAGTTTATTAATTTATCTAATTTAATAACTTTTTACTTTAAATAAATCTGAATAAAAAATTAAATCCTATAATAGTTATTTTCTTTTAAACTAGATATAAAATAAAGGTTTGCATTTATAATTCTATGTAAAAAGAAACATTAATTTATAAATCACAAGTTAAAACCTAATATTATATTTATATTCATTTTTAAGTTTCTCAACACTTATTTTAAATACCTTAATAAAGTTAAACACAAAGAATATTTATTAGAAAAAACTTAGATTTAAATCAATTTAAGTGTATTTATATAAAAATTTTTAAAAAAGTTAAATGACAAGTAGGTTAAAACAATAATAAATGCTCCTGTTAAACCACATAACTGAATATAATCAATAGAACGGATGTAAAATATGTAAACTTGCTTTAACTACTGTAACTGATGAATGTAATTAAACATATAAGCTCCACCAAATTACTTAAGGTATAACAAACATCGAAAACAGGAAATATGTTACATATTCAGAATGCGAAAAGATGTTATTGACCAGTGAAAACGTTAAAGGAAAGACATTTTATTGATGATGCAATTTGCAAATTCTGCAATATTGGAGTAGAAGACAAAACTCATATCATAAGCACATGTTAATATATATGGAAGAAAGATTAAGATGTAAATCTTAATTGTACAACATTTACCTTTATAACAGGCTAGAATTAATAGATCTACCAAACTTTGATCTAATACACATAAAATGAGGCAGTTAAAAATTGCAATACTGAATATGTAATCAATAAAAAAATGAGGTAATAAATAGATTTTATGGTAAAAGATTGCATTAAAGAAATATTAGAAAAAAGTAAGAAAGGATTAATTAAATTAAACATTTTATGGATAATGGAATGTTTCCTTAATAGGTCCATAACCCCCTGCATTACCTTTTATAGGGTCTCAGACTCGCCGGTGACTCCACCCAAGTTCACTTCCGAGCTTTCCGAATGGTCTTGGAGTTATCTTTTTCCTTCAAAGCTAACCATCCGAGGAAGGATAAAAATTTGTAAGTTCTTTCCAAATATTTTTTCTTATTTACCAATTCCTCCTACACTTTTTTCATAAGTGGAATAAACTGCCGCATATATAACATTTTTTCTTGAAAAATTTTTCTGTCGTCATAGGTTATTCTTCTACTACCATTGGGTCATTATTTCTTTTTATGTCTTATTCCTCTAATTTTCCTAGTCTCTTTTTTATGTCCGTTATTTATTAAAATGCGTTTTCATTCTTTAAGAAATCTGCTCCCATCTATTCATTAATTCTTACTATATCCCATTCTATTTCTTAATATCTGTTGTTAATGTCCTCTTTGGCCACAAATTCATTATGCGGTCTCTCGTCCTTGATATGATCTTATAAGTCTTATTGTAAACTCATGGCGTAATGTTCGAGGTTCTCTACCTTATCAATGATTTAAACAAGAGACTTTTTATCTAAGTTCATAAGTTGTTTGAGGGTGTAACTTTTTTTTTAAATATTGGAAGGAAATTATTTTTCTTCTGAGATTTTACAATATTATTTCTTTTTTGTCTTTGTTGGAGTTTGTTAGAGCTGGAAAGATTGATCTAAGGAGCTACGAGAAGCGTTTGAGTGGAGAAAGGGTTTGTTCCATTGGGCGATGTTTTTTTCTGAGTAAGAAAGGATACAGTTAAAGGTTCTACCATATTAAAAAGTAATTGGCAAATATTATAGGTCGGAATCTACTGAACATACTTGAATATATAATTAATTAACTAAAACAAGGGAATAAAAACTTAGCAAGGAAGAGTAAGAGGGATTTTAGAAATAGACTCGCAATGATCTAATTGAGATTATATGGAACTACTAGAAGAAGAATTAGAGCAATAAGAAGAAGATATGCAGGAAATAGTGTAGCAAGAAGTTTACTTCAGCTATTTTGAAATAAAAGAAATAATATAAACCGTGATAAACCTAAAAATGGTAATACCACGTTAATCTATTATGTTATGTTATAAGAAAATTTTCAGGATATGAAAGAACAAAAAAATCAGAATAATACTTTAAATGATTAGAAAGATTAAACTGAAATAAGCAAAAATCTAATTGTTGCATAAAAATTTAACTTAAAAAATTCTAATAACTTGCTATCAGATTCATATAAAGCTTGCTAGGAATCTAATAGTTAAGTAATAAACTTTTAGATAAATATCTGAATTATAAGTAACAAAGAAGTAAAAATAAATTATTGATTTTTAAAAATAGACTTAAGTAAAAAGCTTTATAACTTCTTAGCGAAAAATATATTTGAAAGTATTTTTATAAAAGTTAAAATAATTAAAAGATGAGAATGACGAAAAAAAACGAGAAAAAATAAAAAAATAATAAGAGAAAAAAATTAAAGCAGTTTCGATCTTAAATTCTAGTAAGCTTTTATTGAATTTTTGTTATATTTTTGTATAATTTTATGTGCTTATTTAATTCCTAAGTTTTTTCGAGCAAACTATTATGATTTAATGATATAAATCTTGTTTATAATATTTATAAATTATTTTTTATTTATTAAAATTTATGACAAAAATATGTTTAATTTTAAGTTTAAATTAATTATTTTTATTTTGTTAAAGTTAAAGTTAAAAAAAAACTTTGTTAAAGCCTTAGTAGTCAGCCATCTTACCAATTCTATCAGCTTGTCTCCATTATTTTTTAAAGAATTTCTACTAGGCTTAGTTAGGCGGTATAGCAATTCATTAGCGCACCATCCTTTAATATTCTGAATAGTTTTCATCTTGCAAGTAGCTTTCCTAATTATTTATCCAAGGATTAAGATTTGAATTAAAGAATTTTTTTCTATAAATTTTTCCGCTTTATATTGGATATATCCTAAATAATTTTCTAAAAATATCTTATTTATTCTTTCTTTAAATTTCGCTTAGTTAGTAGCAGTGTTTTCATTGGTGTTATTTATTGGATACGTAGCATTTTATTCTTCTTTTAAACTATTATTTCTGTAACACTTATTTAATTTAAATTTTACTACTTATTTTAAATAAACGTTTACTGTTTATTTTAATTTGAGACTTCATTTTCTATTTCCATAGGATCTAATTAATTCTTTTAAAACTAAAATGGTGTTACCTGAATTTATTATTAAATTTAAAGTATTCTTTGTTCCATTTTGTTTTCTATATTTTATGATGATTAATATTGTTTCTTAAGTAAAGATGTTATTAGTTTTTCTAATTATTCTACTTTATCAGTGAGGTATCAATTGCTGAACATAAACTCTTTTAATGACTTAGATAATATATCTATTTGAGTTTGTGAAGGAAGTTTTTTAATTCAAGTGGTTAATGTTCGTCATATCAATCATATTTTTCACTTCACTCATTTTAATTATTTCTCTTTTTGCTTTTTAGAGAATTTTCCTGTTTAAATATTTTGTTCAAAGTTCTGTTATTTCTTAGAAGTAATTTTATATAATTTAATAATAATAATTCTATTATACAAGATAGAACTAAACGAATATTTAAATTATAGGCATCATTTACTTTAAGTTAAACTTCTTTATTTTAGGTAGTTTATCTTCTAATTTTAATATTTGAAAAATTAAATATTTTAACATTTAATTACTAATCTTGAGAAATAGTTCAAAAAACTATTATATAATTAATAGAGCTACTTTTTTAAAATTCATAAAAGCTAAAAAGGTCTTAAGAACAAGTATATCATCAGTTAGGATATTTAAGATTTATTTTATATATAAATATTATTATAGAGCGCATAGCACCTTTTAGATGCGCAGCTCTTTCAATATTAATATTAAAATAAGTGTTCTCATATATCTTGTTGTCATTCTATTCATCCAATGAGTCACGCCGTCTTTTTTAAATGGGGACTTTGCTTGTTAAAAGTTATTCTTGAATTTTGTTCTAAATACTCTAATCTTCTTGAATAAGATTCAAATAAGAATTAATAATTAAGTTATTAATATGCCCATCAGTCAAACGCTCATAATGCTAGCGAGAACCCTCGGGCAAGTTAGGTTTTACACTTCCGAGCTTGTCCACCCTTCCCCGTGTCGGCTTCT
Source organism: Loxodes magnus (assembly GCA_946699065.1). Lineage (NCBI taxonomy): Eukaryota > Ciliophora > Karyorelictea > Loxodida > Loxodidae > Loxodes > Loxodes magnus. The sequence goes on along the minus strand of CAMPDV010000798.1, from coordinate 32,594 downwards.
AGTGCGAAATTACTCGCACTGAAGTATACATATATGCACCAGATTACCTACTAGTGTTCCTAACTGCGGCCAACATTCATATTTTGATAATAAATTCTAAAATTTGCTTATATTTGAATAGAATATACTCCTATCTAAGATTTTTCTTAGCTACTTCAATAATTTGATATTTTATAAACTTTCTTAAATGAATTCTTCATATATTATATATGCAACATTTTGATATTAGCAATACAAACTACTTAAAACTAATTCTTATTATTTTTAGCTAATTTGAAATTAATGTAGATAATAGTAAAGAGGATATAAAATTTATCTAAAATTAAAGTTAAACCAATTAATATTATTATATTTATAAATAAATAGGGAGGAACAATCCTTCAACTGAAACTGACTTTAACTCTGGTACCAGAAATTATCCCATAGGCAAAGAACCAGCCAAGAGAAGACAAGATCGAAGAGGCATCAAGTATCATTAATGATGAAAGATGGAAGATACTGAGGTCTCTTAGAGTAGTTATCCGATCGCGGCCTTATAGAAGACAAAACTCACAAGGAAAGGCTAGTACTGTGAAAGATTTCAGTTAGGGAATCTTTTTTAATTTAAAAATATTTATTAAAGAGCTACGCACCATTGAGGTGCAACGCGCTCTATAATCTCATTTATTTAATCATATAATTTAAAATATGGAGATTCCCAAATTTTGTTTGCTCAATTTGCTTTGGTGGACGAAATTTTCAAAGGAACTAAAGCCATCAATCGTGGGACAAAATAAAGAATAGCTTCACCAGAGGTTGGGGAATTAATTATCCATAATAGACTATGTCATCCATTGTCTTGGCTTATTCTAGGAACATTGAACGAAAGATTATCGGCTGAGAAAACATTTATTCTGGTCTGAAGTGAGGTGATAAGTAAGTACTATGTGATAGTCAAGAGAAGCAATCTGTCATGACTCCATTTTCAGGATTGAATTATTTACCAATATTGAACAGTTAATATCGTGTCTAACCTAAAAATAGTGAAGCCATATTAAGTAATTTATTATTATAATAGCATAATTTTATTTATTTTTATAAGTATGCATAACTTTATTGGTTTTTATGTAAAAATAAAGATTTTAAAATAAATAAGATTAAAGTGGTCAAAGTGTAAGGTAAAAATAAAATGATAGCTTCATAAATTAATTTAGACTATATTATTTTATTTAGATTAAAATATATTATTATCATTTATATTTATAAAAGCAGCTTAATATAAACTTATCTCTTATTTTTTAGTTTTTTCATTGCAAATCATTTATTGTAATTAAGCGAAAACAATAAACTATGAATGTGAATATTTGGGAATAAAGTTTAAATTATCTTAGCGCTAAATTTTAAAGATCTTAGTTGAATCATAAATCTTGAAGGGAGTTTATCATTGATTATTAGGCCAAGTAAGAGTCTTTAATTTATCGCTTATATAGTATGTATAAACTACTAATAAAGATTCCTGTTTGCAAAAAATGATCAGCTTAATATCCCTTATATGCCATTTAGAGGACGTTTAGAACAATTAGAACAACGTGAGCTTTGCTAACCTCAAAAATGAATAATAATAATTTATACTTAATTAACTATTAAGTGTTTTAGTTTAATGTTAAAAATAACTAAAATTATAATTATTTAATTAATTATAAAAAGTTTAACTTAATAAGTTATCGCCAATTTATTATCCACTCTCCTTTTTTTTAATCATATGAGCATAAGGTGTATTTTAACTGGGAATCTGTACTTACATAATTATGAACATAGTCTTTACTTTCTATAGGATAGAAATTAACGTAATTTCAAGTTTTTGTAGGATAAAAATTTCCATGCTCTAAAAGTTTTTCTCCTTCAAAAATGAAAGTCTTGCTTTTATATCAGATATCAAACAAAAGAATGTTTTTTATTTAATGAACGTATAAACTTTAGACGATATGAGTCTATTTTGGAAATATTTATTCAAGTTAGAATCATTGATCTCGAATTAAATCATAATATTATAAATCGGTGCTCATTTAGGATAAATGCAATGAAAAACCTCCAAAGACATAAGCTTTATCGTTGCTATAAGCAACTCCACTTCCTTATGTAGATTTTGAAATTGCTTATATTTTTTGCTGGGAAAATTATTTTCTTCTTAAATCAAAGATAAATCCTTCGTAAGCATTACTACTATAGATGACATAAACATATTGTCTTTGAAAGTCATAAATAAGTCTGGCTTAGATATCTTACTAAAGTTGATAAGTAGATTTTTTAAGTTATTCTTGTATTTAATAAAGTACTAAATTGTTTGCATAAGAAACTATGAACATGTTGTTTTACATTTGAAGAATTTCTCAATAGAAATAATTAACCTAACTATCATCAGTGTTAAGTATTGTAATTTTATTTGTTTTTAAGTCTCTCATTTGAAAATCTCCATTGAAATTAGCAAATGTTATATACTTATCAAATAAATGTGAATTATAACAAAGATTGGGCAGAATTTCATACTTAGAAAGAAGAAGAGGAAGACTTTTAAAAAAAGTATTACAGGATTAGTTAGTTTTTAGGGTTTTTCTTAAGTATAAGAATAGAATGAAATATTATTGCTTGGTTAAGCTACTTTTCTATTACATTTTATTTTTAGATAAAATATCTTAAATTTATATTTATTTTAATATATATCTATCTTTATTTAATTATATCTAACATAATTTAAAATTTATAATATTCGTTTAAGTATCGTTAAAGCATCTTTCTACAATATTTTCAAAATGAAAAAAGTGAGAATTTTAAATCTAAAATAAAATTATTAGTTATAAAAAGAAATTTAGTAGCGTTTTTAAAATAATAGCAATAATAAAAAGAAACAACATAAATAATAAAATATATTTAAAATAATTTAAGTAAAATAGTTACATTGTAATCCAAATTTTGCGATGATGATAGTGAGTTTAAATAAATTTGTTAAAATAAAATCTTTCTCTTTTTAGTTTTAGATGATGATGTCTTTTCTTTTTTCTCCAGCTTTTTCTTATAGTTTCAGTACTCTTATCTGAAGCTGTAAAATAGTATATATTCTATATGCGTTCAAGAGTTACAGTAATAGTATTTTTTCTTTTATAAATTTGGAATTAAAATTTTGTTTTTTCTTCTTCGATTATAAAATTATTATTCCAAAGTCTCTTAGTTCTATTCAACGCTGAAAAATTTTGTTGATTCTCTTTAATTTTTTTACCCTATTGACCAGCTTTTCTGCTTCTATTATTAGTTTAAAATTGGTTGAACTAATCTTGTGAAATATTTCAGTATTAGCTATTATTGAATTTTTAATTTTGTGTAATTGTTTGTTCAAAGGAAAATTTAAAATTTAATTATAATGAATATTAATTTAAAGTGTATAGTATTAGAAATTACTCTAAGATAATTTTAAATTCTTCAAAGACTGTAAATTATATATGATGGTTATTTTCAATTTTAATTAAAGTTTAAAGAGTTTATTAATTTAACAGATTTAGATCTTTAACAATTTTATTGAGTTATAAAAACGGATAATTAATATAATTTCTTAAGACTTTTAATTATCCAAAAGGAATGAACTAATGTAATTTCTCGAGGTATAAAATTTTCTAAATTAAAGCTTTAATATTTGATTTATTAATTAGTTAAAATATAATAGTTTTAATATTTAAGAATATTGAGACATAGTTACAATAAATATAGCTTATACTAAATATTACAAATATGTTGAAAGATAAAAGTTTGTAAATGCCAATCAAGCTTCTTCTTGTTCTTCTCTATCATAGATTTTTATTTATTGTCTTGATTAAATTTTTTTTCTTCTAGAAACTCTTCTAAAAGCTCATCTTGTAGCTTAAACATTTCAATACGTTTTTTTAGTAATTTAGAATGAAAAATTTTGATTAGTTTGTCTATTTTAGGAATTTAATTCTTTGAAAAATGTTTGTTTATATAGTTTTAGTCATAAAGAATTAGTTTCTTCTTGTCTTTTTCTTAAAAGCTTTATGACTTTCAAGTTCCTCAATAATGTCTGCATAGTATTAGCATTCAAAAATATGATCAGTTTCATCAAAGTCTTAGCCACATAAGTAAATAATGCTATATCTAACGTTAATGTGGCGATTACTAAGTTCTTATTGAAAATTAAAGAAAAAGTCCTCAGTTTATAGATAGAAATAGTCTCACTAATATAGTGTTTATTATATTTGGTATAAATAATTTCAGGAAATACACTTTAATTATTTTCTATTTAGTCTATAATTATTTTTGCTGTTGGCATAAGTGTATTCCTAGAGAGACATTCCATTAAGAATTTATGTTTTATTTTTTATTCCTTGAGTTTATATAATCCATCTTACTCTCAACCTGTGACATGTTAAAATTATACAAATAGATACATTTCTTTATATGTTTCTAGTATGGTAAATTAAATTTAGTGCATTTTTCTAATAGGAAAGCAGTATCTGAGTTAGGATTTTCTTTGCTATATTACATTAATTTTTAATAAAAGTGCATTAAATTTTGAGTTGCTATATGTGTAAAAGGAAGCCAGTTTAGGTCAATAAAGCATGACTCATTGAATGTGAATTCTTAAGATCTAAACGCCTATCTTGAGATAAGTCTTTACGATTTTGTTATCTTGTTTTTTATTCCTTTAATTCCAGAAATAGTAGCTCACAGAGTAATATCACTTCCATATTCAACTTTAGGCAAAATAAAAGTTCTACAAAGAGTTTTGAAGCTGAGAGAGGATACTAATCCATATTTAGAAAGTATTGCATTAGCTTTTTAAATAGCTACTCTGTATTTGGTAGCATCTGCTGTACAATGTAATTTGTAATTTTATTTTATTCTTAACTAATATCCTAAATAGGTAACTTCATCTTTTTAAGCAATTGGAATCCCATTGAGCTTTAGTGTAATAGAAAGTTAGCTTTCTTTTCATTGATTTTTTTTCAAGAATTCTATTACTTCACATTTGGCTACATTAATTGTATGTTTTACTCAATCGAAAACTGTAGATGTAGCTTTTAATAATTTTAGGCATTTTTCTAGGAAGAAGACATTTGGATTAAGTCGTCAGCGAAGGCTCGTACTACGAAAGTTTTAGATAATATTTGAAATCCTAATTTCTTGTGATTATCTTTTAAATATCTTATAACAATATCATAGTATAAAATTGTAATACAGGTGCATGGCTAATTCCTTATAATACTCCATTGTTATATTTAATTGTTCTTGTAAGATATCCATCAATTATAAGCTTAACATCAACATTATCGTTAAAAGATTGTAGTGCCAATATTAGGTCCAAAGGTGGCCTAAGTCTACTAAGATGATCAAAAAGTAATTTCCTAGATATGCTATCAAACATTTTTTCTACATCTATTAAAGTAGCAATTAATTACTTTTTATGAGATAATCTACGATGCAAGTTTATAATTTACTAAATAGTTCAAATTTGGTAAGTAGTGGAGCTTTTACGAATAAATCTAAATTAGGTTGAATGTAAAATGTTTTGTTCATAATTGTAATTATAAAGTCAAATGTTAGTGCTTTATCATAAATTTTAAGTAGACAGTTCAATAAAGCTATAGGTCGTCAATTACATCAATTACTTTTGCTTCCTTTTTGAAAATCGGAATAATGTTTATTTTTTTAATTGCATTAGGTATTTTAAATGTTCTAAGCAAGTTATTAATGAAACTTGTAATAATTTGATGCAATTTTAACCTCCATATTTAATAAGTTCAGCTTTTAGACCATCATTACCTGCAGCTTTATTATTTGCAAGCTAAGATATAATTTTTTTAATTTCAAATCACGTAAAAAGAGGCATATTTTATAAATGACTTAATTCCTAATTTAAGATAAAAGATTTATTTCTAAATATTCCCTCTATTTTTCTATTTGAGAAGTCAAATTCTATCTTACTTATTTTCGAATGCTTATCAAAAACGTTAGTTTTCCAATTTTAAATAATTTGCTGTTGTTAGTTAAAGTTAAAATTAATCTAATTACGAATTTTAGGGTTTATTAGATTTTTAGCTTGCTTAAACATTATTTAAGCATTTTTGTTAAAATCTTTATGTTTTTCCTTAGCTTTTTATTTTTTTCATTTCCAAAAATTGTGAAGATAACGCTTATAAGATTAAATTTTAAGCTAGTAAAGTTTGGTAACTTCTTAATTATGACGTCCATAATATTTGATTTATTAGTAAGTTTTTAGTGCTCAAAACTAAACTTTATTTTTAAATATTACTTCTACATAATTATCATTATTTTAGGCTCCAGATATCTTTTTTTTAATAAGTTTTAAAGATAAATTAGAAGCTACTTAAAAGTCCCTTGTAGAGAGAAATATAGAATAGTTATTTCACAATTGACAAAATCCTAAAAAGCAGATTTATAAAATTATAAAAATTGACTGTTGATTATTTATAAAGCTCCAAGATAAATTATAATGTAACTATTAAACTTTTAATTTTAAGGAAGTGCTTTTCTTACAAATTTAAAAACATTAAGTTTCCTACTTTATTTTATTTTATTTTCTTTAAATTCAATTTAAATTATTAAAATTTTCATTTTTTCTTTGTATTATGATTTCTTTCACTCTACTTGAGATAACCCTAGTATCAAATAGTTAAAATTTTCATCTCTTTAATTTGAAGTTTTTAATTGAGATATTTATACTGATTTCTTTAAAAAAAATTAATAAAGAATTTCATTTAGAGCAAGCAAAGAAAATCATTAATATATTTACAAATTTTTTTGTCATGCGCATATAGAATAATTGAATGAAAAAAGTAATTAGAAGTGCATTTATTAAAACTTACTAATCAGAAGTAGAATAAAATTAGAAAATAAAAATGTAAGTTAATTAAATATTTATATCCATTATATAATTATACATAAAGATTTCTTATTTTATCTTAAAATTTAATAGGATGTTGAGATAATAAATATAATTAGCACATAAAATCGAATATTATTCAATATATCATTAAAGCAAAAAAATCTATTTACTTCAGATAACTACTAAAAAAGAAGTAACATCAATCAGATTAAGATTGGACTAATATAAATACGATAGCAAGTAAACTATATACAATAGAAAAATTTATAAGAGAAGATTATATTGACATTTTTTCAATTAACGAACTTGGAAAAACCAAGATTTCACTCTAATCTTAATATAAAATAATAGGACTTATTACAAAAGATAAGGTAAAGGAGGAGGTATATACCTAATCATAAAAGAAGAAGTCAATAATACTAAGAAACTAATATAATTGATATATCCTAGAATCGACTTATCATAGCCAAACTAGGCAATATATTTTATACGCCCTGCTACATGCTCATTTTTTTTTTGCAAAAATGAGAACATTAAAGATCAAGCATATGACAATATTAACTTGCTACTTAACCAATTCCAAATACCCCACATATTCTAATGGGAGATTACAATACTCTCTTATAAGATTATGAAAATAATCCCAATGATGCTATGATAATACAAGCAGATTATAGGAATTTTCTATTCAGAATGATCTTGAAATAGTTAATAATATGAAGATCAACACTTGCATACAATAAGGATCAGGATTTATGTATTATAATGGCTTTATTGTAGTAAACAATCACCTTAACATTAATAAATTTGAAAATTTCTAGGTTCATTATAACTAACTATTTACTGATCATTTACCAATTACGGTATATTTTCTCTTTAACACTACTCTATTAGGACATTATTATCTACAGGAAGTAAAAAATTAGAAGGCTGCAAGACCTAATTGACAGAAAGAAATATTAGGAATTTTTTTTGAAGCTTATAATTAATTTTTTCAAATTGATAGAGATAATTTAGAGGATTAATTCTGATTTATTAAACACAATATATAAAATAACGCAGATGAAATGTTAGATTCTTTTATTCCAAACACTAAATATAATAAACTTACAAAAGACCTCATAAAGAAGTATATTGAAGTTTAAAGAGCTTATTAAGTGTATAAAGAAACTCACGCGTAATTTGGGAGAACTAATTAATATATCATTTGACTTCATAATACATTCAGTAAGCTATAAAAAAAAATTTAAGCATCACCTGTAATAATTTAAGATAAATTAAGCAAAGAAAAACTTTCTCCTGCTTAACGAAAATAATAAAGATATTTTTCATAAACTTAAGACATTCTTAACTCTAGACAAAGAAATAAAATGAATTTAACCAAGAGAAATAAGAAAATTTAGTTTTTAATAAACGTTTAAACTTGAAATAACAATAGATTGACTTTAGCTACCAAAGAATTAATCAAATTTATAGAAATAATTAAGAACTTATTAGTTAACAATTATCATGCTTATATGGTTTAGAAATTTTCACTTTAAAAGAAATTTAAGTAATTCTAATAGAAATCCCAATGGTAAAGCTGCAGGTGCAGATGGAATAAAGGGAGATTTTTTGTAATATGCAGGAAATTATCTTGTTATGATATTTCATCCTTTTCTAAACAATATAGATAGCATTGGAGAATACCTAATGAGCTTAATACTTCAGTCATTATTCCAATTTTAAAAAAGTTAATAAAGGTTAATTAAAAAATTAGCGTCAAATTTCACTAATAAATTCAAAACTGAAATTGTATGATGAAGCTATAACGAAAAGATTATACAATATAATTTACTAGAGAAATTTAATTCAATCAAGCCAAATAGGATTTATGAAAAATAGGAAAACAACTTAGTAGATCTGGGTATCACAATAACTTTTAGATCTATGTCGTAAGTAAGCCAAAGGTTAAACTAAACTAATAGTAAATTTTAATGATGTGGAGAAAATGTTTGACTCGATAGAAAGAAGATTGCTTTTTAATCAGTTGAGACTTGCTAAATTACCTTTAGGATTTATATTAGATTGAATTTTTCATTAATAGATGAAACAAATAGAGTTTTTGATTAAACTTACCTTAAAATAAATATCTCCAAGTATGAAGCAATTCAGTTTCTAAAAAATCATAAAATAATAGAATAAATTTAGATTTGAAGATTGGAAATCATGGCATTACATAAAAGTAGCAAATTTTATATTTAGGGATATTACTTAATTAAAAAATACTTAATAAATCACTGCAAACAGGCTTCAATCAATTATCTGTCTGCTTTGAAAAAGGCAGTATTTATATTAGCAAGGTATAGAAATATGACACCTTGACATTTTAAGACTTTGTGTAAAATGTTCACGTTCCATAAAGCAGAATATGGTGTTGAACTAGTGTCTTGATCTATTTAAAATGGAATTAATGTAATACTAAATAAAATTGATAAAAGCATGAAATCGATAGCAAGAAAAGCTTTTTAAGTACCTGGAATACTTTAGATGAGTTTTATTATATAGATCTTAACTGAATGCAATTTAGCACATAATGGCTCTGAGATTTTTTTTTAAATACAAAAAGAAAGTATAAATTTTCCCAAATAAGCAATAGAATCCCTTTTTAAGAACAACTGGTAAGAAGGATATTAATCTAGAAATTAAGCAGCAAGACTATCTGAATATTACTAAATAGATATTAATAACTAGGAACATAATAGTAGCATAAATATTTTCACGAAATATATTAAAGTAAGATTCAAATTTTTTTTTTCATAGGATGTTGCTTAAAAGGAGATTAGTATTGTTTGAATTGGAAAAAGATATATGATAAGAAAGTTCTGAGACTAAGGGTAAAGAAGTGAAATAAAAAGAAAAGGATGAAGAAAATGATAAAAATGAGAAAAGAAAAGAAGAGCTAGAAGAACAAGTGGAAGATTAGAAGGAATAAACTGATAAAGAAGATGATCTAGCTGAAGAAGAGGATGAAAATAAAAGCGTTTGAGTTGAAAAACTTTTAAATAACATTATAAAATCTTTAATTAAAGGAAGCAATTCCAACAATGAAAGATGTCACAAAACTCTTTTTGCTAAATTTAATTTTAAATTAGATATAATATCAAAATATACTTTATTTTTAATTTTTTATCATATAATTTAAAGTTTAAGTTATTTTATTATTTTTATATAATGAAAAGGAAAATTATGATCAAGTCTTCTACAGTGCTAGCCTCCTTTGTAAGTCTCATCTTCTATAAAGCGTGATCAGAATGCTCCCTTAGAGACCTTAGTATCTGATATCTTTCATAAATAAAGTTACTTGACGCCTCTTTAGTCTTTGTCTTCTCTCTTGGCCTACCAAGATTTTTGTTCGGTTCTTCGTTCATAGGTACTTCCTTGTAACAGATCTTTAGTCAATGGCAGTTGAGGATTACTCCTCACTATTTATTTTATAATAAATTAAATTAAAATTGTTTGACAATGACATCAAATTTAATTTTTCTTTCTCCTTATTGATATTTGGACTTGTCTTTTCCAAGATTTCTCCTTGATTTTCTGGAAAGCTGCACATTGTCTTCACAGGTGTCATGAACTCTTGCAATAATAACACAGTTTTCTCACCTTTGGAACTTGTTGCATTTCCATCCTATCGGAATTTAAATTCTACTCCAGTGGATTCTGGTTGCTTTGGAGGTTTTTCTGGCTTTGTAATATGTTTTCGATCTGTTGACTCTAATCTTGAATTCTTTGTACTTAGGAGTTCGTCTAGCTGAATTACTCTCGCTAGTAATTCCAAAGAGCGTAAAGTTCCCTCTCCTAGTTTGCCATCCTGAGGTCTAGGGTTTCTTGTAACCCATATCGTATTTGTTCGGCTAGCTTCTCGTTCTCCTTCCTTAGCTTTCCAACCTCTTCCTTGAGGTTAAGCACCACTTTGATGAGCTACTCCATGCTCATCTGGCCAGAATGATTAAATTCAGAAACCTCCTGACGTAGAGTTGACTTCAGTTACTTCCTAGGTTTTTCTTACGACGTAAATTTTTCCTCATGTGTTGTTTTCTGGACTTATTTTCGGTCCTCGTAGTTGGTTTATTTCCCGGATAATTAAGGTTATTAAGAAAAAGGTTAGACTATTAAAAAGATGACTATCGAGAGATAGCTTCCGGTTTCCTCTCCTACTACGAGGAGGTGGTGTAGAAACCCTTTCTGAAGCTTTATTCCATTTTTTTAATACTATTTATTTTATAATAGTTTAAATTGAAGTTAATCACAAATTTAAATCTTTGTAGCTCTAAGTGATCCTATATTATTGTAAATGATCTCATAATACAAAGATAATCTTATATTTTATAAGGTAAGTTTATATATAACTTAGATTTTATCTACATAGTTTACTTTCAATCTTTCATCGTTAGGCACTTAATTCAATTGGAATTTAAATCACCTAAACCATTTCTTTCCTCATAATGAAGACTAAGATTCTGTCCTGGCTTCAAATTCCATTTATTAGGTTTATCTGTAATTCCAAAATTTGGAAAAGACTCATATTTGCTCATAAATAAAGAAAACTTAGAAAACAGTTAAGCGGTTTTTATTTAATTTTTCTCCAAGATAAAAACTTTCTTAGATAAAGCAATTTACTGTATTAACCTGCTTATTTATTTTTTCGAACACAGTTAATATATTACATATACCATCATTTCCTAATATATATCCTTAATTGTAAAAAGCCACTACAAGAAAAATAACTAGAAGATGGTTAACTCTATATGGAATAACAGAAGATAATAAATTCCTGGAATATTAAAAATGAAGGAAGCCAATAAGCATTTTGTTTTAACGAAAAAATGCATCTTCGATTAACTGTCTCCAAATTACTATTTAGGAGAATTTTCTTATGATCCTGTATAAATTTATTTTATTAAAGGGACATCGTTATTAATAAAGCATATTTACAAAAATCTTTCGATAATTACTGGAAATCTCTTGAAATTTGCATTTCTTCGTTAGGCTCAGAACAAGTTGATGTTACTACCTGCAACAATGTCATTAGAACGAAGCAATATTCTCTTGGTAAATATCGAAAACTATTCAAAGTAATGATAAAAGATATAACTGTTATCTAAAAGCTCTAATGAATAATGGATTGAATCTTGCAACAAACTTATTTTATCTTGGAGCTAGTTATTCCTATCTAAGTTATAAATAGAGAGCTATATAAATATTTTGAAAGGCCTTAACAATTAATAAAATGCTATAAGATGAATCAATAAAACTGTCGCATTTACGATAAATGATTTTGGTACTTTTGAATAATGATGAGAAATTAACCGAGCACTTACAGTTATTTAGAAGAAGACTCGATTAATGGTTAAATATAGTAACTCAAAAAATACTAAAATTTTTGCTGATTATGCTAACCTGGGAGAAAATTATATATTGAGCTCAGAATTTTTATCAGGAATTCCTTAAAATTTACTTTCTAAGTTAATTAAACTGCATAAATTATAAGGGATATTAAATACAATATCTTCTGAAAGCTAAATTACTGATACTTTTTATTTCAATATGATTTATATATATTATGATATCTTTGCAATCTCTTACCTCTTTTGTTTTATTCTAAATAATTTATTTAGTTTCATTCATTTTAAGGCCTTGAAAGAGCTTTCATTAATATTGATTAGATTAAGTATAATAGGGTAATAGATGATAAGCAAATACTTCCTACTAAAAAGATATTTTAATAAATCTTTAAAAAAATGTTTATGTAGAATAAAGTAAAGAAGTAAGGAATCTTGCTATAAATAAGAATAATTCAATCTTTCAACTTTCAAACGTAGTTATACGACCCTTATTATATAAAAATATGGATGTCGGCTGCCGTCAGGAGAACTAGTAGGTAGCCTGGTGTAGTGTATACTGCAACGCGATAATCTCACACTAGATGCCACCGCGGGAAAGGGTGGGCACGCTCGGAAGAGATAAGCCTAACTTGCCAAAGGGCTCTCGCTAGCAGTATGAAAGTTTGACTGACGCACTTCTAATTACTTAACTACTAATTCTTATTTGGATCTTATTCAAGAAGACTGGAGCATTTAATTCAAGAATCGAGAATAATTTTTAATAAGTTGATTGCCTATTTGGAGAAGCTGACTTGACTCATTGGACTAATAGAATTTTAAAAAGAAGAATGAGAACATTTTTTATATTAAATATTAATATTGAAAGAGCTGCACTCCAACGAGGTTCTACACGCTTTATAATAATCTTTATTTATTAATAAAGTTTGAAAACCATAATATAATGTTTGAAAATACGATAATTCATGCATATAATAGAATGTTTGTATTATTAATAAATAAATAATTAAATTAACGTGATACCACTATTGTTTGGTTCACCACGAAAAAATAAAGAAGCCAAATTTAATTATTTATAATAGGCTAGTAATGCTTCTAGCTTCATCTGGTCTCTTTGCTTCTTATCTTCTTCTCTCCGTTTTTATAATCAAAGTCGATTGCCTTCACTCTTCAAATTCTTGTAATTCTTCCAAAGGCTGGAGTTAGAAGGGGTTAGAGAACATTCCAATTTTTGCATCAAATGACTCAATTAGATAAATTCTTCTAAGTAATAATTGTTTTTCATCTCAGCCATGTCTTTGTTGCTTTCTAATTCCTAATCAGAATATCGACAAGTAAAATCAAGATAACTCTGAGATCTGGATTTCAGTTCCCTCAAGTTGAACTCTCGTACCGATAGAGAGAAACATCAAAAAAGTAAACTAATCAAACAATGGGCCCGTCTTTACTTCTTTGTAGTGGCATCTATTGCAAGAGTACTTGCAATGCAGTAAAACTGTTTCGGATTACCTATTGGGTTGACTAGAAAATAGAATCCATTTTAAAAATGAATATATAATAATTTTGATAAATAATTTTAAAAAAGCTTGGAAGCTAAGATATAAGCAGGCTGATAATTTATGGTTAAGTTTACATAAATTAATTTTCCAAAAGTAGATAGAAAATTAATATAATCAGATAAAGATTTTTCACAGATGGTTACTTTCTTTCAGATTTCAAAATTTAATCTAAAAAAATAATTAAGAAATTATATATCAAAGCAGTGGAAGAAGGGAGTATGATGATTTTTTCTAGAGATAAAAAAATGTCTAAAGATGAAAGAAGCTATCATGATAACTAAAGACGACAAGAAATGATTAAAATTTTAATTTAAGTATAATAAAATATAATATCAAGAACTGAGTGATTGATAAATTCATCTAACTTCTCTAAATATTTTAAATTAAAATACAATAACTTGATCAGTAAAACTCTATTATTCTTAAATAATAATTCCATTTATGAAGAAATATAGCATAGTAGGAAATAGAAATAATTCATTATAAAGTATGTTTTCATTATTAGACTACATTTTTTTTAATTTAAAGTATAAATAACAAAGAAGCTATTTATATATACCAAAAAGAATAGAAGGAATTCTCTTACAAAATAGATCTTTTGAGAAAATATTTATACAAATTAAGATTTTAAATTAATGTATAAAATAGTTAATTTTTTATGAGTAAAGATAAACTATTAGATTAGAATTGCAGCATTAAGATATTTTTGAATGAATTAAATAACTAATATTTTACTTTAAGAGTAATTAAATCACAAAATGCAAAAAGTATATGTAAAAAGATTTAAATTGCTTTAACTCTTCAATTTTAAAACATTAATTAACTCTCAAACTAGATATATATCTATGTAAATAATTAATTTATATATACATTTAATTAATTAATTTTAATTAAATGAGTTTTTGGAACCGGAAACTCCTTTCCGATTAGACGACCTGACACTCTCTTTTTAAGGAGTGGTGATATCCTGTTGTGTACCAGACACAGCTGATAGGGAGCTCCATCGCTATGAGCAGCTAGGTTTCAAGCTTACCAAAAGCAGATAATCTCAAAGAAAGCATTTCCTTCAGAAAACAACTCTGATTAGGGACTTTCTCGGCAACAGGAAAAGAATTTGTTCTTAGCCATAAAACTAGAAAATATAGTCAAGAAAGCTAACTCAGCTCCAGCATCTTTTTAATTATAATTAACTATATATTATTGTTTCTTTATATTTAGTTTTTATCTATCTATTTAGTTATTCTTTCTTTATTTTTGCCGTTTTGCATTAAAAGCTCAATCAGATTAGCATCTTATTTGAGGTTGAAATGTTTAAGTATGGAAAATTGATTAAAAACTATAAGTAGAATAAAAATGATTTCTTAAAAGAAAATATTAAGCTTTTATTTTTAACTTTATACAAAATGCGAATTTTAATAAAAGACAGTAACGATTATTGCTTCATTTTTATTTTTAGTATATAAGGATAAAAGATAATTAAGACTTTATTAAAATAGCATTTACATAAGTACTATAAATATGATATCATGAAAAAAAAGTATTTACTTATCATAATTATATCAAAATAAGTTATCATGAATATTAAGTATTTAAAGAAATCACTTTAATCAAAACGTTAATTAAAGGAAGTTATTGATATGAATCAGTTACTTCATTTTAATTATGTTCATTAAGTTTAAGTATCGTTCTTTTCATCTTTCATCTTATCTCAATTGATTCTTGCCTTTTCTTACTGTTCTTCTTTAGGCTTCAATTTTTTATTTTTACTTTGTTCTACAATTTTATTCTTTTTTTTGTGATTCCTATGAAAAAATTTTATTTGAAGGTCTGCATCCGTTTATTTTTGAGAATTGAAATCATAATTTATATGTTTTTCCAATTTTTTTCAAGGAAATTTATCAAAAAGATTTCTTAGTGAGTCCAAATAGTAGTTACATTCGAAAGCATGCTTAAATTAATCTTTTCTTCCGCATGGATAAAACACGATTTCCACAGGATAATGACATTTATATACATCATAGTAAAAATTATAAATTTAAGTGCACAACTTAAAGATTGAAGTTTTTTTTTTCATATTTTCCTTATTAAATTTAATATAATTTATCGCAAGAAATTTCTGAAATCCTTCAAATTACTCTCTGAAGATCTATGCAGTGAGCATGTCTCTATAGCGTTGATTTGGCTCTTAATAGAATTTGTTTCTTTTTGTGTCTTCGATAAATTTGATCGTCATTATTAATTCCATAAAATTAGAACATCTTTTTTACTTACTAAAAGTATTAAGATTTTTAGTTTAAAACACATTCAAAGAGTCTTCCTATATAGGATTCTGGATAAATTCTAGTTTCTATTCGTATTTCAAAGAGAATCGGAAAAAACTTTAGCCGTTATATGCTCAAATGGCAAGCCTCATTAAAGACAGTAATTGGTGACTGTAAAACCTTCTTCGCCTCTATACACATAATTTTGTTTATCTTCTCTTCACCATTGAGCCTCTAATTACAGTTCAAGAAACAAGCTCCACCACAGAGCATTTTGAAGTGCCAGGGAGTAACATTCTTGGATATATTGAGAGTATAAATGCCTTTCTTTACCGATTCCAAATAATTTTAAGTTCTTTATTTACAATAGCTGATCAAATTCCCATTTTTTGTACTTTGACTCTAAGGTAAGTCACTTGACTCTTTTGGCTTATATGCTATCCTTCCATTTCCATTTCCATTTCCATTTCAAATTCAATTCAATTTTTTAGCTTTTGTTTTTTTAACAATTGGATTGCTTCATATTTACTATTGTTTATTTACAGAAAAATTCACCGAAAAACTCTGTTGCATTAATCTATAAATTATTATATCCTCTAAGAAAAGTAAGAAATGAATATAAGGTCATCTGCCCATGCTCTGCATACGAAGCTCAATTTTTGCAAATTAATGCTTAGTTGTGTGTTTCTTTCCTGCAAATGTTTGATTACTATTTCTTAATATAAGAGTGAGAGTACAGGACTATGTGAACTCCCTTGCATAACTTCATTGCTGTAATGAAATCTGCGAATAGTTTTCCCGTCATTGAAAAAAGAGAAATTCAAGTTATTATAGAAAGACTCTAGTGCCAATATCAATCCTCGTGGTATTTTTAATCTCCTTAGATGTTGAAAAAATTCTTTCTCTCAATGCTTTCGAACATTTTGTCGACAACAATAAGAGTGACAGCCATCTTTATTTATCCTTTTCCTTCACTCTAATAGAGGTTTATAATCTGTTTCAATTATCATATTTAGTGAGCTGTTTGTCTCTTCTCGAGGAGTGCCATTTAAGCTGGATGTATGAGGCTACGTTCTTAAGAATTTTATAAGTCATTTCTATTAAAACCTTGTCGTAGATTTTTAGTATGTATTTATATGCGAAGATGGTCTTCATTTTTTTCAATCACTCTTACTAGCTTTCTTAAAAATAGGGATGATGGTGGAGGTATTCAACTTTTATGTAATTCATTAGAGTCTTAACATATTTCTGATAAAACATTGACTTAATAATCGTATCTCTTCTCCAGCATACTTGATGAGTTCACCCTTTATTCCATCTGGCCAGCTGCCTTGCCGTTTGAAATATGCTTAATGTTTTCTTAAAACTTAAAAAGTTCAAAATTTTGTAAGTGAGAAGATGGATAAATGATAAGTTAAGGATCTTTATAAATGAGATCTATTTATCGTTTACTGAACTCAAGTTGTTTCTATGTAATTTTTTATACTTGTTTAGTACAAAAGTTTCTCGACTATCAATAAAAGAGTCCTAGAGTTCTTTGTTAAAATTAATTTAATTCCTTATTTTAGGGTTGATCATCTTTTTCGCTTAACATAAAATCGTTTGTTTGTTCCCATTGAGTTTAAGAAATTTGCCTTTAACCTGAAGTTTTTCCACTTCCAATAAGATTGCATTTTTTTTTCTAAGTTTTCTAGCTGTAGAATGAGCTTCTGTCACTATTTGATTGACTCTTCTTTGCGTAAATAGCAGTCTCTTGTACTTCTAGTTTGCTCTTTTCTCGGCTATACATTTCCTAGTGATATTTTGAAGGAGTTAATTGTAATTAATATTTTATTTGGTTATTCCTAAAGTGTTTATTGTACTATTCTAAAGTAAGTTCGTGATGAAGATATATTATAAATCAAAGTTGTCTTAATCTCAGTCAAAAAACAAGAAAAATTTCCTTAAAACTGATTTTAGTAATTTTATCTGTTTATTGGATCAAGTAACTTATCTATTTTATAGAGTAATGGCTATTATTTTGGGACATTTTTGGTTGCTTTGTAAGCTAGAGTTATTGATATATGAATATGATCAATAATTAGTTGATCATAGTGAGCCTAGAAATTATTGAATTAATAATCTTCAAGTATTGGATTGCCAATATGAAGTCATTAAAGTAATATTAATGATAAACTCTATGAATGTATGCATTATCTATAGGGTTATTGGTTATATACAAATCATTCTATAATATAAATATTTTTAGTCGTGTAGTATTATCGTAGTTGTTAAGAGGATTGCTACCGAAATATTCTAATAGTGCATTGAAGTCACCAAGGAGGATGTGAGTATTATAGGGAAATTAATTGGTTATTTCATTGAGAATGTCATAAGCTTCATATTTCATATATGTTGTGTTATTATTGTCTGGCATTTAGCAGGAAGTGAAGAGTATTTCGTCAAGTTTTATTGTGCAAAATCTGAGCGTGGTCTCTCCATTTGCCTCTTAAATTATTTAAGTAGAGCTTAGTTTCACTTTAGCCAATATACACCTCCTTTCCAGTTAGCATTTTTATAATAGGTCCGAAATCCATGTACTATAGTAGGTATAAACTATTCTTTAGCATATGTTTTGTTAATTGAAAAAATGTAAAAATCGTTTTTAATGATGAATTCCTGAATAGATAAAGTTTTAGTTGCAATTCCATCTATATCGATATGAACTATATTTATTTATTTTATTAATGGATTTGATTAAGAGTTACCTTCCAGCCAGTCTCATAAATTAGAATTTCCTTTTTTTGTCCATTAATTTAATATTTAGATTTTTTTAATGTTATTTGTATTAATCGAAAAATTATATTATATTGTTGATTTATCTTCGGTTGTACATTTTCCAAAGTCTCTAATCAATGCAAATTATAACTGGATGAATGTCAATCTATCCTTTTTCAAGTTCTTAATCAATTAAAATGTATCTATTACAGTTTAGTAATTATTTATTTTTTAGAGATCAGATAATATAAATTCTTGTGGTTATTTCAAATTAAAATTATAGTTTTTTATGATAATATGATTTTCTTCAGTTTTGTCAAGACGCTATTTAAGAAACGGAAGATATGGGTCTGGACATTATCTTTTCATTCATTTATAGATTCTTTTTTCTAAATATTTTATTATAAATCTAACTTATGGTTTGTGGATGCGAATCAAGAAAAATCTAAAAGGATTATTTGCAATAATTAATTAATTTCAACTAAAAAAGTTTTTGGACCGGAAACTACTTTCCGATTGCACGATTCGACGGTCTCTTTTTATGGAATAACGGGGATATCCTGTTGTGCTCCAGGCAAGCTGCTAGGAAGCTCCATCGCTATGTGCAGCCAGGCTTCAAGCCCCTACCAAGAGCGGATAATCTCAAAGACAGTGTTCCTTTAGAAAATAACTCTGACCAGGGACTTTCTCAGCGACAGGAACTTGTTCCTAGCCATAAAACCAGAAAGTGTCGTCACGAAGGTCGTCCTCAGCTCCCACTTTCTTTTCAATTATAATTGATATATGTTATAAAAGGCATTTTTTAATTATTTAAATTGATATAATATAGATATCAAATTATTATCAGCTATTTCAAAAAATGATAAATTATAATTTTTTTTGCTATATTTATTGTTTTGATTTTTTTAATTACTTAAGTTCATTTAAAATTAGATTTTTAAAAATTTTGTTTTTATTACAAGTTAAAATTTAATTTTATTATTAGTTAGGTTTTATTAGGGAAATAATATTTTTAAATGATTGTAGTTTAAATGTTTAATTTCTTTTTTAATTTTAATAATAAATTTTGTTAAAGAATTTTTAACTTTTTAAATTTTAAAAATTTTTAGTTAAGTCCCAATAGTATATTAAGTTAATTAATTTTTTAATATTTTAATTAAAAAAAGCATTTTTTAATTTTAATATTTGGATTACATATTAATTTATATTCGTACTTTATTATTGTCAAAATATTCTAATTTTACAATTTATTTGTTTATTTTTTATTGTTTTATTTTTCTTAATTTTTTTATTTAGTACTTGTTTTTATTCAAAATATAATTATTAATTTTGATAAATTCTTATTTTTAATTAATATTTATTTTTTATCAATTTTATTTTCATTGTAATATATAGTATTTATTAATAGACTTTTTTTTAAGTTAATTATAAGTAATGGATTTAACTATCTGTTAGAGTTGCAAAGAAGTGTTTGATTAAAGTTAAAGATTGCCAAAAGTTATTAGCTGTGGTTGTGTTCATTGTGCTAAATGTCTAAAAAATTTTTCTTAAGTAATGGATACATTTAATTGTAGGATTCACAATTAATAAGTTAATATAGAAGAGTAGAATTTGAAGGATTTCTCGATTTAAGAATATTATATGTAAGAAATAAGTAGGTTTGAGTAATAAGTCGGTTTGATGTAACTGGTAAAAGACTTATCTGAATAGACAAATTAGTAGAAAGTAAGAGTGATAAAAGAGCAATAAAATAGTTTGAAATTTTATTGTTTGTTTAGTGATATAGTCAGATAGGTTACCTAGATAATATGTTAGAATGAAGCAAGTGGTTGTTAGAGGAGTATAAGCTAGATAGAAGTGGTTTTGAAGAAGATAAATGTAATCAGTGTGAGGTATTAGTAATTAAAGTTTATTAAGGTAGTATCGAGTTAGGAGTGCAATATTAATATAAATGTTTTGAATGAATTAGTTAAGGAGTTTGAGGGATTGAAGGCTGAAATAAAGAGAATAAGTGTTTTAAACTATTAGGACGTTAACTAGAATTATAAGATCATCTAAGAAATTTCGGTTTAAGTGTTAAAGGAGATCAAGATTATCAGTTAAGAGTAGGAGGTTAATGTTAAAGATTATGTAAATTTGATAAATAAGTGTATTGACTAATAAAATCTTCTCATTGAGAATCGTGAAAAAGTTTAAGAATAAATTTAAGAGTAAGGCAAGGGTTAAAGTTAATAAGTATAATAATAAATATAGTCTCAAATTTAATAGTAAATCTAGCCGATGTAAGTTATAAAGTAGTCATTATAGGATTTTTAGATAGAAAGTGTGTAGAATCTCTAGAATATTCTTAGTGAATTTTAAAGTAGGAAAGTAGATATGAGTGCTATCTTAGGTAATTCATAGGATATAATTAATTTATATAAAAATTCTATGATAGTTTACGATTTAGTGCAGCAAAAATCAGAGAAGACTTATTAATATCTTTTATAGATATTGAATTCGGCTAAGAACAACTCAAAAATGAAAATAGAAGCAGCCAATGCGTTAATTATGTTGAATTATATGAAATTCTAATTCAATAAGTAAGATTTCCAAAACATTGACTTATCTAACACTGATCTCTCAGATACCACATTCACTTCATGCAATTTCTCCAACTCCAACTTAACTTCCGCTAACTTCCGCAACACTAAATTCATCAAATGTAATCTCTCCAACTCTAACCTCTCATCCATCATCACTGAATTTCCTCACATATTCACTGGACACTCCGCATCAGTCACCTCCGTGGCCATCTCACCTAACTCTAACTTAATAGTATCTGGATCACGTGACAAAACTCTAAGAATCTACAACATAGCTACAGGTACCTGTAAGACCATGAGTGGTCACACACATTGAGTATATGCTGTGGCTATATCCAGTGATTCAGAGTTCATCGTATCGGGAAGTGGAGATTAGACGGTGAGACTATGGGACGTCAAGACAGGTACCTGTAAGACCATGAGTGGTCACACACATTATGTATCATCTGTGGCTATATCCAGTGATTCAGAGTTCATCGTATCGGGAAGTGTAGATAAAACGGTGAGACTATGGGACGTCAAGACAGGTACCTGTAAGACCATGAGTGGTCACACTAATTCTGTATTATCTGTGGCTATATCCAGTGATTCAGAGTTCATCGTATCGGGAAGTCATGATTATACGGTGAGACTATGGGACGTCAAGACAGGTAGCTGTAAGACCATGAGTGGTCACACTAATTCTGTATGATCTGTGGCTATATCAAGTGATTCCACTTACATTATATCTGGATCGGCTGACAAAACTATTCGTTTATGGAACTCTAAGACATAATAATGTACCAAGGTCTTATCGGGACACACCTCTTATATCACTTCGGTAATATTCTCGAGTAACAACAAATATATCTTATCTGGATCTTATGACAAGAGTATAAGAATCTGAAATATCAATACTGGATAGTGTGAATGTGTGCTATAGGGTCATACAGACCCAGTGGGTAGTTTATCATTATCGATGGACAACAATTGGTTAGTATCGAGTAATACAACTGAATATAATTCTTAATCGAAAGACTACAACATTCGAAGATGGAACATAGGAAGGATATTGAATGGAGTAGATACAAACAACTAATAACAGGTAAGTTCAAATTTAGCATTCATTATTTAGTAGACTGACTGGAACTAGGTATATATTGACTATGGATTGCGATTTAAGGACTGTGTAATGGAAAGCGTCATAATGAGTGGAGAGGATAAAAAAAGATATGGCATATCTGACTGTGTGATTTTTTGAGTTAAGCTATTTAATTTTTACATTTAAGAATTTAAAATTGTTAAGTCTTTATTTTTATTAAGTAAATTTCTCTTCTTATCATTATTTTAAGTGAAGAAAAAAAATTTCAGCGTTAATAATTTTTTCTAAGTCATTTTCTGAACTTAGTTAATTTATTTCAATAAAAGTTTGAACTTAATTTAAAATAAAGTGTTAGAGTATTTAAAAATTTTTTCTAGTGTTAAAAAGTTTTTCAAGCACGTACTAGAGTTAAAAATTTTTTAAATTTATTAGTTTTAAGAAAAATTTTTGAGTTATGTACTAAAGTAAAAAGCTTATTAAATTTTCAAAGTGTTTAGAAAAATTTTTGAGTTATGTACTAAAGTAAAAAAAGTTTTAAATTTTCAAAGTGTTAGTAAAAATTTTCGAGGTACGTACTTGAGCAAATAAAATTTTAAATTTTATAGCGATAGGAAAAATTTCGTATTCTACATTTGAAT
Organism: Loxodes magnus; assembly: GCA_946699065.1. Taxonomy (NCBI): domain Eukaryota; phylum Ciliophora; class Karyorelictea; order Loxodida; family Loxodidae; genus Loxodes; species Loxodes magnus. The sequence goes on along the minus strand of CAMPDV010000798.1, from coordinate 9,437 downwards.
GATAGCAGATTAAATTTGGATGAGTTAGAAGTGCTGAAAATGGCAAAAAGTGTGAAAGCCTTTTTTTGCTCAGCGTTTTACACTATAGGGCTGAGTTGGGACGGAACAAGCTGGGGGATTTCGGGATAAGTTGAAGGTCAGAAAGGAATAAATTTTTTTAAGAAAAATTTTTAAAGTATAAAAGGTTTTTGAAAAAAATGGGAATAAAAAAAATTAAGATCATTTTTTTTAATTTTGATTTTTAAAATTTTTGATATTGGATTTGAAAATTTCGATATTGGTTTTGAAAATTACGATATTGTTTTGAAAATTTCGATATTGGTTTTGAAAATTTCGATATTGGTTTTGAAAATTTTTGATTTTTGATTTGAAAATTTTTGATTTGAAAATTTTCGATTTTGGTTCGTAATAAAAATTTTAAGAATTGGGTTTTGGTATTTTTTTTTAATTTTAAGAGCTAAATAAAAGGCAAATAAGAGTATTTAAAGCAATAAATCGTGAAAAATATAATTTTGTTTTTTTGCTCAGCTTTTTACACTGCAAGACTTTTTTCGGACGGAACAAACTGGAGGAAATCGGGATGGATAAAGGTCAGAATGGTATAAATTTTCAAAAAAAGTTTTTAAATATAAAAGGGTTTTGAGAAAAAATGGGCATAAAAAATTGCAGATAAAATTTTCGATTTTGGTTTCGAAATGTTTTGGGTTGTGCTAATTTTTTTTGAATTGGGTAGTGATAACTTTTTTAATTTTGGGTAATGAAAATTTTTTTTAATTTTTAGGATTAATAAAAGGAGAAAAGATAATGTTCAGCTTTAAATTGTGAAAAATATAATTTTGTTTTTTTCCTCAGCTTTTTACACTACAAGACTTTTTTTGGAAAAAATAAACTTTAAAGTACTTTTAAACAAGAGCTTTAAAAACAAATTTGTATTCGTTTAATGCATGAAAAGATATCTGAAAGAAAAAAAAATGTTTTCAAAATGATGAAAGTGAAAATGCAATTTTGACGTAAGAGTTTAGAACTACAGGAGAAGTTGGGAAGGAACAAAACAAGAAAAGATTTTGGTTATAAAACAATATGAAAAAATGTTAAACAAAAATTGGACTAATTTAATAAAAAATTTTTATAAACTAAATTGGATATTTATAGCTTTCGAAAACGAAGAAAAAAAAAACAAAACTTTTAAAAAATTAAAAAAAAATAGTAAAATTAAATAAAAAAAAAATTATAAAAGTTTTAATTTAGAGAAAATATATACAAAAAGAAGATAAATGTGATTTTCTGTATTTAAAAGATCAAAATATGCCAAGTTAAAAAATGTTTGAAGAAACTAAAACAAAAAAAATTAATATGATGTATAGAAATTTAATAACTTTTGTTAAAAAAAATATTTTAAAAAAAAGCATCTGAACGAAAAATGAAAGAAAAAATACAACTAGTACTTATTAAAAATAAATCAAAAAATAAAAAAAAATATGACAAGAAAAATATATATAAAAATTATTTGTAAATAAAGAAAAGAAGAAAAATATAATGAAGAAATGAATTTATGAGAAATTTGAAAGTGATTAAAAATAAACAAGTAAAAAAAAATAAACGATTTATGAGAGCAGTTTTTCAAAAAAAATAAAGATAAAAAAAATGAAGAATGAAAAAAAAGAAATATACTTAGATCACTAAAATAATTTAAAGCTATAAAATAATAGAAGTTTGAAAAGATACGATTTCTAAGAAAAGCGAAGTAAGAAAAAAAGTATTAGTTTGAGGTAAAGTTATCAGGTGATTTAAAAGATACGATTTCTAAGAAAAGTGAAGTAAGAAAAAGAGTCTTAGTTTGAGGCAAAGTTATCAAAAGTTTGAAGAGTAATTAGTTTTAAAATTATAGTGAAGAAGAAAAGTAAGAAAAAAAGAGTAATTTAAGTTTTTAAGTTTGTAAGCTTTGATAAGATAAGAGTTATTAAGAGTTAACAGTTTTAAAATTATAGTGAAGAAGAAAAGTAAGAAAAGAAGAGTAATTTAAGTTTTTAAGTTTGTAAGCTTTGAAAAGATAAGAGTTATAAAGAGTAGTTAGTTTAAATATTATAGTGAAGAAGAAAAGTAAGAAAAGAAGAGTAATTTAAGTTTTTAAGTTTGTAAGCTTTGATAAGATAAGAGTTATTAAGAGTTAACAGTTTTAAAATAATAGTGAAGAAGAAAAGTAAGAAAAGAAGAGTAATTTAAGTTTTTAAGTTTGTAAGCTTTGAAAAGATAAGAGTTATAAAGAGTAGTTAGTTTTAAAATTATAGTGAAGAAAAGTAAGAAAAGAAGAGTAATTTAAGTTTTTAAGTTTGTAAGCTTTGAAAAGATAAGAGTTATAAAGAGTAGTTAGTTTAAAAAGTAAATTGAAGAAGAAAAGTAAGAAAAGAAGAGTAATTTAAGTTTTTAAGTTTGTAAGCTTTGAAAAGATAAGAGTTATAAAGAGTAGTTAGTTTAAAAAGTAAATTGAAGAAGAAAAGTAAGAAAAGAAGAGTAAATTAAGTTTTTAAGTTTGTAAGCTTTGATAAAATAAGAGTTATAAAGAGTAGTTAGTTTTAAAAATAAAGTGAAGAAGAAAAGTAAGAAAAGAAGAGTAATTTAAGTTTTTAAGTTTGTAGGCTTTGATAAGATAAGAGTTATTAAGAGTTAACAGTTTTAAAATTATAGTGAAGAAGAAAAGTAAGAAAAGAAGAGTAATTTAAGTTTTTAAGTTTGTAAGCTTTTATTAGATTGAGTAAGTTTTAATTTTAAAAAGGTAAAGTTAAGAAGAAAAGTAAGAAAAGAAGAGTAATTTAAGTTTTTAAGTTTGTAAGCTTTGATAAAATAAGAGTTATAAAGAGTAGTTAGTTTTAAAATTAAAGTGAAAGAGAAAGTAAGAAAAGAAGAGTAATTTAAGTTTTTAAGTTTGTAAGCTTTATAAAGATAAGAGTTATAAAGAGTAGTTAGTTTAAAAAGTAAAGTGAAGAAGAAAAGTAAGAAAAGAAGAGTAATTTAAGTTTTTAAGTTTGTAAGCTTTGAAAAGATAAGAGTTATAAAGAGTAGTTAGTTTTAAAAGTAAAGTGAAGAATAAAAATAAGAAAAGAAGAGTAATTTAAGTTTTTAAGTTTGTAAGCTTTGATAAAATAAGAGTTATAAAGAGTAGTTAGTTTTAAAAGTAAAGTGAAGAAGAAAAGTAAGAAAAGAAGAGTAATTTAAGTTTTTAAGTTTGTAAGCTTTGATAAAATAAGAGTTATAAAGAGTAGTTAGTTTTAAAATTATAGTGAAGAAGAAAAGTAAGAAAAGAAGAGTAATTTAAGTTTTTAAGTTTGTAAGCTTTGAAAAGATAAGAGTTATAAAGAGTAGTTAGTTTTAAAATTATAGTGAAGAAGAAAAGTAAGAAAAGAAGAGTAATTTAAGTTTTTAAGTTTGTAAGCTTTATTAGATTGAGTAAGTTTTAATTTTAAAAAAGTTAAGTGAAGAAGAAAAGTAAGAAAAGAAGAGTAATTTAAGTTTTTAAGTTTGTAAGCTTTGATAAAATAAGAGTTATAAAAGTAGTTAGTTTTAAAAGTAAAGTGAAGAATAAAAATAAGAAAAGAAGAGTAATTTAAGTTTTTAAGTTTGTAAGCTTTTATTAGATTGAGTAAGTTTTAATTTTAAAAAAGTAAAGTGAAGAAGAAAAGTAAGAAAAGAAGAGTAATTTAAGTTTTTAAGTTTGTAAGCTTTTATTAGATTGAGTAAGTTTTAATTTTAAAAAGGTAAAGTGAAGAAGAAAAGTAAGAAAAGAAGAGTAATTTAAGTTTTTAGTTTGTAAGCTTTTATTAGATTGAGTAAGTTTTAATTTTAAAAAAGTAAAGTGAAGAAGAAAAGTAAGAAAAGAAGAGTAATTTAAGTTTTTAAGTTTGTAAGCTTTGATAAGATAAGAGTTATTAAGAGTTAACAGTTTTAAAATTATAGTGAAGAAGAAAAGTAAGAAAAGAAGAGTAATTTAAGTTTTTAAGTTTGTAAGCTTTGAAAAGATAAGAGTTATAAAGAGTAGTTAGTTTTTAAATTATAGTGAAGAAGAAAAGTAAGAAAAGAAGAGTAATTTAAGTTTTTAAGTTTGTAAGCTTTGATAAGATAAGAGTTATTAAGAGTTAACAGTTTTAAAATTATAGTGAAGAAGAAAAGTAAGAAAAGAAGAGTAATTTAAGTTTTTAAGTTTGTAAGCTTTGAAAAGATAAGAGTTATAAAGAGTAGTTAGTTTTAAAATTATAGTGAAGAAGAAAAGTAAGAAAAGAAGAGTAATTTAAGTTTTTAAGTTTGTAAGCTTTTATTAGATTGAGTAAGTTTTAATTTTAAAAAGGTAAAGTGAAGAAGAAAAGTAAGAAAAGAAGAGTAATTTAAGTTTTTAAGTTTGTAAGCTTTGAAAAGATAAGAGTTATAAAGAGTAGTTAGTTTTAAAAGTAAAGTGAAGAAGAAAAGTAAGAAAATAAGAGTAATTTAAGTTTTTAAGTTTGTAAGCTTTTATTAGATTGAGTAAGTTTTAATTTTAAAAAAGTAAAGTGAAGAAGAAAAGTAAGAAAAGAAGAGTAATTTAAGTTTTTAAGTTTGTAAGCTTTGATAAAATAAGAGTTATAAAGAGTTAACAGTTTTAAAAATAAAGTGAAGAAGAAAAGTAAGAAAAGAAGAGTAATTTAAGTTTTTAAGTTTGTAAGCTTTGAAAAGATAAGAGTTATAAAGAGTAGTTAGTTTAAAAAGTAAATTGAAGAAGAAAAGTAAGAAAAGAAGAGTAATTTAAGTTTTTAAGTTTGTAAGCTTTGAAAAGATAAGAGTTATAAAGAGTAGTTAGTTTTAAAATTATAGTGAAGAAGAAAAGTAAGAAAAGAAGAGTAATTTAAGTTTTTAAGTTTGTAAGCTTTTATTAGATTGAGTAAGTTTTAATTTTAAAAAGGTAAAGTGAAGAAGAAAAGTAAGAAAAGAAGAGTAATTTAAGTTTTTAAGTTTGTAAGCTTTGATAAGATAAGAGTTATTAAGAGTTAACAGTTTTAATATTATAGTGAAGAAGAAAAGTAAGAAAAGAAGAGTAATTTAAGTTTTTAAGTTTGTAAGCTTTGAAAAGATAAGAGTTATAAAGAGTAGTTAGTTTAAAAAGTAAAGTGAAGAAGAAAAGTAAGAAAAGAAGAGTAATTTAAGTTTTTAAGTTTGTAAGCTTTGATAAAATAAGAGTTATAAAGAGTAGTTAGTTTTAAAATTATAGTGAAGAAGAAAAGTAAGAAAAGAAGAGTAATTTAAGTTTTTAAGTTTGCAAGCTTTTATTAGATTGAGTAAGTTTTAATTTTAAAAAGGTAAAGTGAAGAAGAAAAGTAAGAAAAGAAGAGTAATTTAAGTTTTTAAGTTTGTAAGCTTTTATTAGATTGAGTAAGTTTTAATTTTAAAAAAGTAAAGTGAAGAAGAAAAGTAAGAAAAGAAGAGTAATTTAAGTTTTTAAGTTTGTAAGCTTTTATTAGATTGAGTAAGTTTTAATTTTAAAAAAGTAAAGTGAAGAAGAAAAGTAAGAAAAGAAGAGTAATTTAAGTTTTTAAGTTTGTAAGCTTTGATAAAATAAGAGTTATAAAGAGTTAACAGTTTTAAAAATATAGTGAAGAAGAAAAGTAAGAAAAGAAGAGTAATTTAAGTTTTTAAGTTTGTAAGCTTTGATAAAATAAGAGTTATAAAGAGTAGTTAGTTTTAAAATTATAGTGAAGAAGAAAAGTAAGAAAAGAAGAGTAATTTAAGTTTTTAAGTTTGCAAGCTTTTATTAGATTGAGTAAGTTTTAATTTTAAAAAGGTAAAGTGAAGAAGAAAAGTAAGAAAAGAAGAGTAATTTAAGTTTTTAAGTTTGTAAGCTTTTATTAGATTGAGTAAGTTTTAATTTTAAAAAAGTAAAGTGAAGAAGAAAAGTAAGAAAAGAAGAGTAATTTAAGTTTTTAAGTTTGTAAGCTTTTATTAGATTGAGTAAGTTTTAATTTTAAAAAAGTAAAGTGAAGAAGAAAAGTAAGAAAAGAAGAGTAATTTAAGTTTTTAAGTTTGTAAGCTTTGATAAAATAAGAGTTATAAAGAGTTAACAGTTTTAAAAATATAGTGAAGAAGAAAAGTAAGAAAAGAAGAGTAATTTAAGTTTTTAAGTTTGTAAGCTTTTATTAGATTGAGTAAGTTTTAATTTTAAAAAGGTAAAGTGAAGAAGAAAAGTAAGAAAAGAAGAGTAATTTAAGTTTTTAAGTTTGTAAGCTTTTATTAGATTGAGTAAGTTTTAATTTTAAAAAAGTAAAGTGAAGAAGAAAAGTAAGAAAAGAAGAGTAATTTAAGTTTTTAAGTTTGTAAGCTTTGATAAAATAAGAGTTATAAAGAGTAGTTAGTTTTAAAAGTAAAGTGAAGAATAAAAATAAGAAAAGAAGAGTAATTTAAGTTTTTAAGTTTGTAAGCTTTGAAAAGATAAGAGATATAAAGAGTAGTTAGTTTAAAAAGTAAAGTGAAGAAGAAAAGTAAGAAAAGAAGAGTAATTTAAGTTTTTAAGTTTGTAAGCTTTGAAAAGATAAGAGTTATAAAGAGTAGTTAGTTTTAAAATTATAGTGAAGAAGAAAAGTAAGAAAAGAAGAGTAATTTAAGTTTTTAAGTTTGTAAGCTTTTATTAGATTGAGTAAGTTTTAATTTTAAAAAGGTAAAGTGAAGAAGAAAAGTAAGAAAAGAAGAGTAATTTAAGTTTTTAAGTTTGTAAGCTTTGATAAAATAAGAGTTATAAAGAGTAGTTAGTTTTAAAATTATAGTGAAGAAGAAAAGTAAGAAAAGAAGAGTAATTTAAGTTTTTAAGTTTGTAAGCTTTGAAAAGATAAGAGTTATAAAGAGTAGTTAGTTTAAAAAGTAAAGTGAAGAAGAAAAGTAAGAAAAGAAGAGTAATTTAAGTTTTTAAGTTTGTAAGCTTTGATAAGATAAGAGTTATTAAGAGTTAACAGTTTTAATATTATAGTGAAGAAGAAAAGTAAGAAAAGAAGAGTAATTTAAGTTTTTAAGTTTGTAAGCTTTGAAAAGATAAGAGTTATAAAGAGTAGTTAGTTTTAAAATTATAGTGAAGAAGAAAAGTAAGAAAAGAAGAGTAATTTAAGTTTTTAAGTTTGTAAGCTTTGAAAAGATAAGAGTTATAAAGAGTAGTTAGTTTAAAAAGTAAATTGAAGAAGAAAAGTAAGAAAAGAAGAGTAATTTAAGTTTTTAAGTTTGTAAGCTTTGATAAGATAATAGTTATTAAGAGTTAACAGTTTTAAAATTATAGTGAAGAAGAAAAGTAAGAAAAGAAGAGTAATTTAAGTTTTTAAGTTTGTAAGCTTTGAAAAGATAAGAGTTATAAAGAGTAGTTAGTTTTAAAATTATAGTGAAGAAGAAAGTAAGAAAAGAAGAGTAATTTAAGTTTTTAAGTTTGTAAGCTTTGAAAAGATAAGAGTTATAAAGAGCAGTTAGTTTTAAAATAATAGTGAAGAAGAAAAGTAAGAAAAGAAGAGTAATTTAAGTTTTTAAGTTTGTAAGCTTTGAAAAGATAAGAGTTATAAAGAGTAGTTAGTTTTAAAAGTAAAGTGAAGAAGAAAAGTAAGAAAAGAAGAGTAATTTAAGTTTTTAAGTTTGTAAGCTTTGATAAAATAAGAGTTATAAAGAGTAGTTAGTTTAAAAAGTAAAGTGAAGAAGAAAAGTAAGAAAAGAAGAGTAATTTAAGTTTTTAAGTTTGTAAGCTTTGAAAAGATAAGAGTTATAAAGAGTAGTTAGTTTTAAAAGTAAAGTGAAGAATAAAAATAAGAAAAGAAGAGTAATTTAAGTTTTTAAGTTTGTAAGCTTTGAAAAGATAAGAGTTATAAAGAGTAGTTAGTTTAAAAAGTAAAGTGAAGAAGAAAAGTAAGAAAAGAAGAGTAATTTAAGTTTTTAAGTTTGTAAGCTTTGATAAGATAAGAGTTATTAAGAGTTAACAGTTTTAATATTATAGTGAAGAAGAAAAGTAAGAAAAGAAGAGTAATTTAAGTTTTTAAGTTTGTAAGCTTTGAAAAGATAAGAGTTATAAAGAGTAGTTAGTTTTAAAATTATAGTGAAGAAGAAAAGTAAGAAAAGAAGAGTAATTTAAGTTTTTAAGTTTGTAAGCTTTGAAAAGATAAGAGTTATAAAGAGTAGTTAGTTTAAAAAGTAAATTGAAGAAGAAAAGTAAGAAAAGAAGAGTAATTTAAGTTTTTAAGTTTGTAAGCTTTGATAAGATAATAGTTATTAAGAGTTAACAGTTTTAAAATTATAGTGAAGAAGAAAAGTAAGAAAAGAAGAGTAATTTAAGTTTTTAAGTTTGTAAGCTTTGAAAAGATAAGAGTTATAAAGAGTAGTTAGTTTTAAAATTATAGTGAAGAAGAAAGTAAGAAAAGAAGAGTAATTTAAGTTTTTAAGTTTGTAAGCTTTGAAAAGATAAGAGTTATAAAGAGCAGTTAGTTTTAAAATAATAGTGAAGAAGAAAAGTAAGAAAAGAAGAGTAATTTAAGTTTTTAAGTTTGTAAGCTTTGAAAAGATAAGAGTTATAAAGAGTAGTTAGTTTTAAAAGTAAAGTGAAGAAGAAAAGTAAGAAAAGAAGAGTAATTTAAGTTTTTAAGTTTGTAAGCTTTGATAAAATAAGAGTTATAAAGAGTAGTTAGTTTAAAAAGTAAAGTGAAGAAGAAAAGTAAGAAAAGAAGAGTAATTTAAGTTTTTAAGTTTGTAAGCTTTGATAAAATAAGAGTTATAAAGAGTAGTTAGTTTTAAAAGTAAAGTGAAGAATAAAAATAAGAAAAGAAGAGTAATTTAAGTTTTTAAGTTTGTAAGCTTTGAAAAGATAAGAGTTATAAAGAGTAGTTAGTTTTAAAATTATAGTGATGAAGAAAAGTAAGAAAAGAAGAGTAATTTAAGTTTTTAAGTTTGTAAGTTTTTATTAGATTGAGTAAGTTTTAATTTTAAAAAGGTAAAGTGAAGAAGAAAAGTAAGAAAAGAAGAGTAATTTAAGTTTTTAAGTTTGTAAGCTTTTATTAGATTGAGTAAGTTTTAATTTTAAAAAAGTAAAGTGAAGAAGAAAAGTAAGAAAAGTAGAGTAATTTAAGTTTTTAAGTTTGTAAGCTTTGATAAAATAAGAGTTATAAAGAGTTAACAGTTTTAAAATTATAGTGAAGAAGAAAAGTAAGAAAAGAAGAGTAATTTAAGTTTTTAAGTTTGTAAGCTTTGAAAAGATAAGAGTTATAAAGAGTAGTTAGTTTTAAAATTATAGTGAAGAAGAAAAGTAAGAAAAGAAGAGTAATTTAAGTTTTTAAGTTTGTAAGCTTTGAAAAGATAAGAGTTATAAAGAGTAGTTAGTTTTAAAATTATAGTGAAGAAGAAAAGTAAGAAAAGAAGAGTAATTTAAGTTTTTAAGTTTGTAAGCTTTGATAAGATAAGAGTTA